>OY856412.1:916311739-916589239 GCA_963693085.1 Alisma plantago-aquatica | reverse complement strand
AGATGGTGGAACCGATGGCCAGATGACTGGTGTGAAGAACAATCGATTGGACAGGAGGTGAGATGACCAGATCAAGGGTTGAACCTAACGACCCGGATTGGAAAGCATAGATATTCCTCAACAACATGTTTCTACATGTGATGTGGACCCTAGGTTGTGGTAATTCCTTGTGGCTCCAAGGAATTACATTAGAATGGCCATAACCATCACTTTTTTATTATTGCATTTTTTCCTTGTGGGTTATAACATGTATAAGATGCATACTATATATATATATGTGATGATTGGTTAATGTATATGTATTATAAAAAATCCCTTAATATAATATTAAGTCTAAGATGTCTTCCTTAAGCAACACCCATTAAAAGCTTGATCGACCAAGTGTAGTTTATGACAAAGCATGGTGCACCATCTATCTCGTAGATCTGCCAAAGTAGGGTACATATCCTATTGTGTTGGCTTTTAGGTCAGGTTTAACTGGTGATAACTTAGTGAGACTATGCGCTAGAGGTATGCAGATGAATCTGGAAAAGAGTTGCGCATATCATCTATCCAAGAGTTGCATTTAGATGCGTTTGGAAAGTGTTGCCTACCTAAATAATCAAGTTGTGGGTGATCAGCCAAAGCTGAGTCATGATTTGATGAAATATGGATCTTGGCCCACTAGAAGATTATACATTGCAATCTTCCAAATTGGTTGTAAGGGCTATCAGTTCAAACAAAATAGTGGGACCGATAGTTAGTTAAAGGCTTATTTAATATTGATTTTTAAAATCAAATCAAGAGGGTTTTTGACAAATTTATATTTTCTTTTATAGAATCAAATGGAGAACACTCAATCATTGCAACCAGATGAATTAAATGAGATTTATATCCATAACTGGTTCAGGACCTTATGAAGTATTCTGCATGATCCTGAAACACTAGTGCCACTATCCACTCCACATTCACCTAAGACTAACATGGATGCTTCTTTGAGGCATGCCAATGATTTTGTAAACATAGAAAACCTTATGTTGGGATGTATGAACTATGAGTTGCATAAACAACATGATAAGCATGAAAGGTATAATGTCTCTAAGGCACTATTTAAATGCAAATTGATAGAGGGAGATTTATTAGGGGCTCATGTGCTCAATATGATTGGTCATAGAGAGCATCTAGAGAGAGTGGGATTTCCTTTCGGCCTAGAGTTGGCCACAGATATGATTTTGCAATCATTTCCTAAATTATATAGCCAATTTAGCGAGTGTTATCACTTGAGTAACATGGCTAGACCATTTTCAGAGTTTCTTGACATCTTGATAAGTGTTGAAGCACAAATGAAGATGGACAGATCCATTATGTTGATCAACAGAGTTGAGTCCAAGGACAAAGGAAAAGATAAAAAGCATTCAGTCGCTAAGCTAGAGTCCATGTCTTCTGGACTCAAAATAAGGAGAGGGATAAGGGAACCTAGGATGATGAAGCAAGGGATTGAGATCTCTACTTCTGGTATATACGTAATTGAGATTAACGTTACTACTTCCTCATCATGGGTACTAGATATCAGACGTGGATCACACATTTCCTCAAATGTGAAGGATCTGAAAAGAAGTAGACCTTTAGAGAAAGGTGAGGTTGAATTGCACATTGGTAATGGAGTAAGAGTTGCTACCAACATAGTTGGAACCTATGAGTTATCTCTACCAAGTGGGCTTGTAATAGAGTTAGAGAATTGCTACTACGTACCTGCCATTAATTGGAACATCATATCTGTATCTTGTTTGGACAAGAATGGATTCGAATTTCTTATAAAGAATGGAAGATGTTCTATTAGTAATGATGGGATCTTGTATGGAAGTCCCCCAATGTCTTATGGTCTATACGTGTAGGTCTAGACACAAGTGAATATAACGTAAATACCAAAAGATAAAAACTCAATGACTCAAACCAAACATACCTTTGGCATTTTCATCTAGGGAACATATATGAGAAACACATCTCCAGACTCCATAAATATGGTTATATGGACTCTTGATTTTGAATCAATAAATACATGTGAATCTTGTTTGTTCAGAAAGATGGCCAAGACTCCCTTCACTATAAATAGTGAGAGGGCTAGTGATGTATTAGGACTCATACATAGTGATGTGTGTGGCCCTTTTAGAACAACTGCTAGAGGTGGGTATCGGTATTCATTACCTGTACTAATGATTTCAGTAGGTATTTCTATGTTTACCTGATGAATCATAGGTAAGAAACTCATGAAAAGTTCATAGAGTTCATGAATGAAGTATAGAACCAACTTGGTAAAAGTATTAAGACATTTTGTTCTTATCAAGCTGGAGAATACTTGAACCAATAGTTTGAGAACCTTTTGTGAGCATGTGGTATTGTATCACAATGGACTCCACATAGAACACCACAACATGATGGTGTACCAGAAACAAGGAATCACACATTTCTAGATATGGTACAATCTATGATGAGTTTTACTGATCTTTCGACTACCTTCTAGTGGTATGCCCTTGAAGCCACCATGTTTACACTTTACCGAGTATTGTCAAAATCGATTCAAAAGACACCATATGAGATATGGACTGAGAAGCGTCCCAAAATATCTTTTATGAGGATTTGGGGTGTGAAGTAATATGTCAAGAAAATGTTTCCATAAAAGTTTGGCCCTAGATCTGATAAATGTTACTTTGTTGGATATCCCAAAGAAACCAAGGGATACTAAGTGTATAACCCAACTAACAACAAAGTGTTTGTTTCTAGAGAGACTACACTCCTTGAAAAGGAATTCATTACCAAAGGATCTAGTGGGAGGTATGTAGAGATTGAAGAGTTTTAATACCAACAAGAAAACATTTATAGGAGAAACAAAGAGACTCACAAATTGTTGTGGAATCACAAATTCCGCATATAACATAGGAACCTCGTAGATCTAGTAGGACACACCTACAAACTGAGAGATTCATATATCTTGTGACTCAAGAAGGCAGTGAGTTGGTCATAGATAATGAGCCAACAACCTATCTGGAAGCTATTGAGGGACCATAGTCTGAGAAATGGCTTGCGACCATGATATCTGAGATGGAATCCATGTATGCCAACAAGGTATGGATATTGGTGGAACCAACTTAAGGGGTAAAACCCATAGGGTGCAAGTGGGTCTTCAAGAAGAAGACAAATATGGATGGTAAACTACAAATATATAAGGGTAGATTGGTTGTAAAGGGTTTCAGACAAGTTCAAGGTGTTAACTATGATGAAACCTTTTCTTTAGTGGCCATAGTCAAGTCCATAAGGATCATGCTTGCTATTGCAACTTATCA
The DNA here is from genome assembly GCA_963693085.1 of Alisma plantago-aquatica. Taxonomy (NCBI): domain Eukaryota; kingdom Viridiplantae; phylum Streptophyta; class Magnoliopsida; order Alismatales; family Alismataceae; genus Alisma; species Alisma plantago-aquatica. The sequence continues at coordinate 916,585,919 of OY856412.1, read as the reverse complement.
TGACTATGAGATTTGGCAGATAATGTTAAAATCACATTCCTTAATGGGAATCTTCTCGAGGATGTCAATATGACACAACCTGAGGGTTTTATAAATCCAAAGGATACAAATAAAGTCTATAAGCTAAAAAGGTCAATCTATGAATTGAAACAAGCATCTTGGACCTGGAATCTTCATTTTGATGAGACAATCAAAGAGTTTGGACTTGTTCAAAATGAAGATGAACCTTGTGTGTACAAAAAGGTTAGTGCGAGGATGGTCATATTCCTCATGTTGTATGTGGATGACATACTATTGATGGGCAATGACATCCCTACTTTTACAAAAGGTAAAGACATGGCTTGGAAATATGTTTTATATGAAATACTTGGGAGAAGCATCCTACATTTTGGGAATAAAGATATATAGAAATAGATCAAGAAGGCTTCCTGACTAAGTCAAAGAACATAAATTGACAAAGTACTGAAGTGGTTCAACATGGAGAACTCAAAGAGAGGAAACCTACCCATGCTACATGAAGTTACAATCCCTAAAGTTCAATTTTCCCATTCTTGTGAATAAAGGGAGCGCATGAGTATGATTCCATATGTGTCGTCAATTAGATCTATCATGTATGAAATGTTGTGCACCTATCCTAATGTCTCATATGCTTTGAGCATGATGAGGAGATATCTGTCAGATCCAAGTGATGCTCACTGGACAACCGTCAAGAACATCCTGAAATACTTGAGAAGAACAAAGGATCAGTTGGTCTACGGTGGAGAGGAAGAGTAGGCAGTAAAAGGTTACACTGATACAAGCTTCCATACTGGAAAAGATGATTATAAATCACAATCAGGATTTTGTGTTTTGCCTAAACAATAGAGTTTAGTTTGTAGAGTTCCAAGCAAGAGATAGTTCCCAAGTTTACAACATAGGCTGAGTATATCGATGCATTGAATGCATCGAAGGAGGTTGTATGGATCAAGAAGTTCATCTATGAACTTGGGGTCATTCCAAGCATCAATGACACAATCGAGCTATATTCTGATAGCAATGGAGATATTGCACAAGCTAAGGAACCCAGATTGCATCTATGTATACAAAGGTGGTTTCATATCATACAAGAGATCATACAACGAGAAGATGTAAAGATTTGCAGAGTACCAACTGAGATCAACAATGTTGATCCCTAAACTAAAGCACTTTCACAGTAGAAGCATGATGGTCATGTTAGGTCACTTGGGATGAGATTCATGTGTGATTGGGTCTAAGTGCAAGTGGGAGTCTATTGATGTATATGCCCAGAGAGCCAATAATATGATGATTGTAGTGGCATAAAATGTAAATGATTTGATTAATAATAAAGGCAAGCTTACAATTTATTCTATTTGTTCAATTTTGATATAATGATATAACATACTAAATGTCTAGAGAATGATATTACCCAATGACGTATGTCTTCAAGTACATGACTTGGAAGAATGAGATCATACATATGTTAAGAGTGTATGCATTCTCATTATGTCCCTAGTCGGTTGTTATTATGGAAGGCAGATAGACAAAAATAACACATAAGATCAGAGTGTGAGTTGGTTGATGACATAATATCATTAGTCATGATATGGCAATATCAAACCAAAAACATAGATACATGTTAGAGAAGAATGCATCAGACAGACCCACCATAAGAGTGATACATGGAAACCTTAACTAGGTAAGTTAGAATCACATCTTATAGTGATGGTGGTGTTTATGGTTCTTGGACCTAAAATCACTAGACCTAGCACATGTCGTTCGGTACGCTTTGACATCATGAAAATCAATCTTGAAACATGGTTTGTCATAAAGATGATTGGGTGACTTTGAAACATGGGGTCTGACTGTGAGTGATAGAGATGGGATTTGTCCCTCCTATAGGAGTATGATATCCTAGGCCTCTTGATTAGTGAGACTGACAAATGCATGGTCATGATCATGTGAATCAATATGTTATATTGAGCTCACATATATCTCAGACAGTTTCCTCTGGTTCAAGGAACAAGATTGAATGATGAAGAGGATGACTTTTCCATGCCTCGAGTTTAATCTGGATATCAGTGAAAAAGGAACTATACAAACACTTTAACACCATACACAGATTGTAGGTTGAAGTTGTTCTCTAACTTTTCATTTACTTGGGTAGCAATGATGTGTGGCTAGGCATCACTCATTGCTTGTGATGTCATAAGTTATCATGGACATTCACCACCAAGATAATATGGGACCTATAGGGTCACACACATAGGAATTCATCTAGAAGAGGAGTTTAATCATTAATAATGATTGGATTGATTACTATAGCATTTAGGTACCCAATTCACACAACAAATTAGCTAACTAGACTACTAGACGATCGACTCAAGTGTTGACACGACCATTTTGAGTGTCAGGTTGATTAGAATTGAGTTGGTTGTGTTCTGTCTAAATTGGGGAGCAAAATGACCATCTCATAATTGTGAGATGGCTGGCTCGTGAGAGCGAGATGCCAGTCTCATGGTGGTAAGACGACCGACTCGCGAGATTGAGACTACCCGTTCATAAAGAAATTTTATTGCATCAATGATTAGTGTTGATGTCATGTTGAGCATTAACTGTTTTCAAATTTCCAATTCATATGCGAATTGGAAACATGGAGAAATGACATTTCACATGTGAAATGACTATCCTAGTTGGAAAATAAATGTTTTTAGTTTTGAAGGTTGCAAGAATTCCTGATATTCTGGTCCCTTCCACTCCCGCACAGACTGGGAACCCTGACCCAAACCCTTCCTATAAATAGAGGGGTACTGAGGGCTTCCCAGAGAACAACACAGACAAGTGTTGTCCTCTCTGATTGTGGTAACCAACAGAGATCAAGCAAGTCCTACCTAACTAAGTAGGGATAGCAAGGGAGAGAACAACTAAGGATCATTGTTGTGGGAGAGAAAGTCAGTGAATAGTACACCAACGGCAGGGGCAACTCCTTCATGTCTGTTCTAGCAAGATGAAAGGAGTACTAGTTGGTTTGTGTGGACTTCTCTAGAGGCAAGGTGGCCTTTACCCGTCTATAGGAGGACACTATCACCCTGCACTCTGTGGAGGATTTGTTGTAGTCGCCGTCTGAGTCTGTCGTTCGTGGTAAAGTCCGGGAGCTGCACAAACACTATCCAAGAGTGTACAAGGCATATTGTTGTTGTATTTGCTCCAGGACTAGGTATATCTTTGGTAGACCATCCTTTCCATTGTATAGTTCTTGACATGATCCGCTGGTTAATGAGAAATATGTCAGTAAGATTTGTGTTTCCACTATCTGTCTAATGCCATATTTCCCTACAAGGGTAACTGGATCCCAAACCTCTTCCAAAGCCACATCGGATCAAGGAACCAGTGATAAAAGAAATAACAAGTTCAAATACGTTGATGACATGACATTACAATTTTCTCTTTCTTTATCTACAACACTTTTTGACGGCAATTCTGACTTTTCCTTTACCTTCAACTTTGTTTCAACCGCGAATGAATATTGGGATATACAACGTTGTTTCAACCATCATCTATCCTACGACGACCTTACACTAGATTTCATGTCGTCATTAAAAAGGGTCCCTGTAACTAAGGAAGAAACCCAAGAATGCGGTGGAGAATTCAAACTACAAGTTCAAATTATAAAATAATATTTTGTACTAATTGAGAAGAGGCTCAACTCAATCTTCACAAACTATAATGAGGAAGCCAACAAAGTAAAAGGAGACAGTAATGTGTAAGGATTACTAACAGACAATGTTTGGAAAAATCTATCTGGAGAAAACAAATACAGTTCTGTGCAGTCTAAAGTTGTCATGATACACTTGGGGTTCATGCACGTAGTGAAGAAGATAGTTTCCTATACCATGTTCATCATTTCAGAAATAGGTAATGTGTTGAGGATGGACCTCCACATATTGTGGATTTTAATGGAATATAAACCCATGAATATAGAAAAAAATCTGATAAATAGGTTGGGAACGATGGTAGGATCCCGCAATTTTTAAATGGGAGGGCTGAAAGAAACTATAAACTTTTATCGGTGTCTTTGGATGCTCCCACACCATCACAGATTCAACATTCTTGTGGTCCATGTGAACACCCTCGACAGATATCACATGTCCAAGAAAAGAGACTTCCTTCAGCCAAAACTCGTATTTGCTGAACTTAGTGAAAAACTGTTGTTGTCTCAATAAGGTCAATGCCTGACGCAGATGTAGTTCATGTTGTGGACTGTCTCGACTGTATATCAGGATTTCATCTATGAACACCTCCATGAACTGATCAAGATATGGCCAAAACACCCTATTCATCAAGTCCATGAACATTGTCGGTGCATTGGTTAGCCCAAATGGCATAACCACGAACTTGTTATGACCATACCTTATCCTAAATGCTGACATCGGTCTGTCATCAACCTTAAACCATAATTGGTAATATCCAGACCTTAGGTATATCTTGGAAAAGACTGCAACAACTCATAACTGGTCATATCATCAATCCACAACAAAGGATACTTATTCTTGATCCTCACTTTGTTCAACTATCTGTAATCTATGCACAACCTCATAGATCTGTCCTTCTTCTCAACAAACAACACATGAGCACCCCAATGGAGACATTCTCGGTCTGATGAAACCTTTCTCAAGAAAATCTTTCATCTCAAGCAAATATTGAAATTGTTTCTTCAACTCTACATTCTCAACTAATGCCATTCTATATGATGTACGCACAATCGGCTGCATGCCTGGAACTAGATTAATCTCAAAATCAATCTCTCAAACTGGAGGAACACCTAGAAACTCATCTGGAAATGTGTCCTCAAACTCACATACAACTAGCACCTCCTGGATATTCTGACTCCTTACCTTGGTATCCAACACATGTGCTAAGAACGCTTCACAACCCTGCCTCATGTGTTTGTCTGCCACCATCACTGACACTAGATATATCAGAAGAATCTTCCTATCTCATTGGAAGATCCATGCCACATCATCATTGACAAACATCGCCATCTTGGAACTATAGTCCAAGACCACCTGATACTTCTCCAAAATGTCCATTCCAAGGATCATATCGAATCCATACATGTCTAGTGACACAAGATCCACTTGAATGTTATGCCCTGAAAAAGAAAGGACACACCTCCTACAACTCGATGGAACCAACCAACGGGGTTTCTAAATGAAGACTATCACATCTACGACTAACATGTAAATAGAAACTACCAATCAACTCTCAAGTGATTAAAGAGTGTGTAGCACCAGGGTCAACCAAAATAGATACAAAGCAAGAAAAAGACAAATCAAAATGAAATAACTCCATCTGAACTGTCACAACTCTTGGGTTGACCACTCCTTCTGACTGAATCATGGCATAGAATCGAGCCATTTCCTATAGTCACCTCCATCCTCTACTAAATTGCCTAGAAGAACCAACCTGTGATGCATGTCCACGTCCTCGACCTCCACCACTACCAAACTATTACCTCTACAAACCATGCTGACTCTGCCTCAATTGTTGGGTCACTTCATAATCTTTCACCGGACATGCCCACCTCAGATGTCCTGCCTGCCCACACTTATGGCAAGTCCTGGTCTCGTACTGTGGCCTAGATGGCCCCATCACTAACACTAACATTGTCTTGTGGCCTCTTACTGGTGGAAAGATATAGCCTCTTCCTTTACTTGGTGACCACTATGTCTGTGCACCTGACCTTTGTTGTGACTACGGTGCTGAGAACCTAGGCTTCTTGAAGCCTTCAGAAGAATGTCCTTGATACTGTGTCGGTCTATTCTTGGCACTCTTTTAACTTTTCTCAACAATGGGTCATTCCACCTTCCTGATCAACTCCACAAACATTGCCAACTTCTCATGATTCTCCAAAGTCGCCACTGGCGTAGCCAACTCCGTACTCAAGTCTTTCTCAAAACGTTTGATCATGTCCTGATATGTAGCATCCATATGAAGACAAAGCCTCAGAAGCTCCATAAACTTTTCCTCATACTCTTTTATCAACATGGATCCCTTTTGAATCCACTCAAATTGATTGATCTTCTTGTCCAGGTGGGTCTAAGGAATGTAGACTCACAAACTCCCATAGGAACTCCTCCCAACCAATCTCAACATCAGGTCTCCTCTCCTCCTCAATGGTCCACCAATGGCCAACACTTCCCTTCAAAAGATACACAACATGCTTCACCTTGTCTGCCTCAGGGATGTTGAGGATCTTAAAAGCCTTCTTCAGCTCTATCAACCATAGATATGCATCCGTCGGGTCTGCCATACCAACATACTCCACAACCCCAACTCACCTCAACCTTTCAAAGGTCTTCCCAGTACCTGAAGATTCCACATTGGGGATTGCTTCTCTCGCTTGAGGAATAGGCATTCTGTTCGACATATGTGTAATTGTGGCTATAAAATGTCCAAACATGGACTGAAAAATAGGATTGGCCACTACTACAAGGTCTAACTGGGGCATTTTAGGCACTCCATTAGCCCTCACTTGCCTCCTTACACCACCTCCAGGTGCAGCAACACTGCTCTCAACAACATGTTTTTTTGTATTTTCCATCTATCTTCTCTTCTATTCTTTTCCTTCTTCTTCTGCATAAGAAGAACTAACCATTAAAAGATTGGAGGATGCTAGAATAGACACAAACCCAAGTCCTATGCACCTGTAGACTTAGCAAACCTAAAGCTCTGATACCAACCTTGTAAGACTGTGATGCCCTGACGCACCACAGAGCGAGATTACTCAAACAAAATGTGGAATTAAAATTGATCAAACCAGGTTATCTAAAAATCACATGAAATTAAAAACCATTTCACATATCCACCTCAAGTGGAAACTTATCACATTCGAGTCCACAAAAGCCACATATATATATACATACATATATATATATATATATATATATATATATATATATATATATATATATATATAAAACTTGCCAAAAGATTATTACATACATTGTTTACTGGCTCACTGGCTAGTACATCTAATAACCAGTTCATATAGATACATGACATATCTATAAAATAGAGCCAAAAAGCCAAAACATCATCTCGTATACAACATCTACAAAACTACCCCAAGGACCTGAGAGTACAAGGACGACACATAGGACTCTACTCCAAAAACACAAGTGGCTTATCCAACCTTTACTCAACTGTTGCTCCTCTTGCTGCTTAGCCTCAACAACACGATCTCTACCTTCTCATGCTCGACCATCTAAAAGATGTGGAAACCCACGGGGTGAGACCAAATGTCCTAGTAGAAATATAACTATCCACCAACGTCTATTAAAAACAAAGGTAATGTAACAGGTGGATAACATACTAAATAGGTTGAGCTAATTCTACTAAATGATATGTATCGAACAGATAAATCATATCAAATAGACTAGATAGTTACCACTGAGTAGTAAAAAAATTAATATTTTAAGAAGAAAAATGAAGAACATGTATAAAAATTGATTTCTATTACCGCATTATAATTCAAGAAATTAGTACAAAGATAAGGCAAAGGGTTCAACCAATGTGAAGCGTATTTGAACTTAAGAAAAATATACTACACGGTTGTATTACATCTTTATTATTTCCTTAAGGAATTGAGTCGTACCACTCAAATCCAACTGACCACTACTGTGGCAACACATCCCGCTATCACACAGACAATGAGGTGCCACGCGAAAACGTGCGGAAAACACCATAAACCACTAATTACCAAAAACACGGGTTAATTAAAAACGATTTCGGAAAGCGGATAAACTAAGAAACTATTACATTCAGATCCCCATCCTGCAAGAAAACAGGTTATATAAACATTTAACATTTACAAGCCTTGCTACGTGTCCACAGCTTAGAGGATCAGCTGTCTAGTCATCACATGAGTTCATCACCTGTTTATACATACATAGTGGCCCACATCCGGCCAGCAGTAGGACATACAAAGCTTCAACAGCTATACATCGTGAAACAACATCAAAATGCCTCCAAGGACCTGAGAGTACAGGGATGACTCTAAGACTCTACTATAGAACAACTAAAACAGAAGCATGTCCGTCTCTTTCCTTCTACTGCTCGTCTTGCTACTCGGCCGCAACCCCGCAACCACCACCATGTCTAATGCGAACACCTAAAAAGGTTGCAAACCAGCGGGGTGAGACACACAGTCTCAGCGAGAAACATAACTCCTTGCCGAAACCATAAAACCATAAAAGGATTAAAGCAAAAACAATTGATAAAGCATAGAATAAGAGCAGTCTATAGAGCAAGGTTATTACTACCATCGAGCTTACCAAAAAGTATGGAAGGCATATAACCAAGTATCTCTTTATGGAACATGATTGACAAGATAAGATTTATAAGATCTTACATCATAACATAAGGAACGTATAAGTAACTACAAGTAAAACAAGATCAACTATACAAGCAAGGCCTCAATTAATGTTTGATGTTGTGCCTTAAGCAATAAATACTATTCGGCTGGATTACGTATTATTATGCCCTGAAGAAGTGAGCCGTACCGCTCAAATCCAACCGACGACTGCGAAACCCGGAGTCGGTGCCATACAAGGTCAATGGAAGAGCCGGACTCCACGACCTCCCACCTCGTGGTCAGTGCACGAGAACCAAAGCAGGACCGCAATCTCATGCTTAAGTGGCTTCAGCCACAGGGTCAGCTCCATAGGCTACCCTTTCTCTAGCCCGCCTCGGTACAAGTCTCAGCGCTAGTATATCTGAGCCACGAGCCAGTTCACCGTGCTCCCTGATCCATGAATGCATTCATGCTCTATCACACTGAGCCATGGGCCTATTCACCATGCTCTATCTATCCCGATTCTACAACCGTAGCTGCACTCGAATCCTCTCTATTTTAGGCTAGGAGAAACCTCGCATATTCAACAATATGTGCTCCAGGTTAGCCCGCAGGAGAACCCGTTTCACCATCACCAGCTACTGACGATGATGGATCTATGGCCAGGGCAAACTACATGATATGTCCCACTGTGATTAGTTAGTATATTTTAAGTGGATTATTGAGGCAGCCAGGTTGTAACATATGCATAACATAAAACTACATTATTATTACCACCATCACTATGTCCTGGGATCTTCATCCCTCATCGCAAGAAACCACTACTCATAAGGCATTCTCATCACTTGAGATAATAATCCCAGATCACCATCAGAGGATAACACCTCAACTTAAGCACTTTAGCCAAACTTAGGTCCTCAGACCAAAACACATCATGCATGTTATCTCATCATCAAGAGTAACCATCAAAGCAGTGTTACTCAAACATATATACCTCATAGCCCTTTACCTGGCTATGCATATGTATGAAACACCTGCATGGTTAGTATACACAATCATCATGGATTAACAGAAAGATCATATCATCAAACCTAGGGAAACATTGATGATTATATGCTTTATCATTCATGCCTCAGCATCTCATATACTTTATCTTTTACTCAGCCTCATACATATAATTCAAGATGATCATAAACACATGTAATATCATGTTATTAGAGTTTCAGATATGTCATGCTTACATATGTGCGTTCTATTATATCAACCACCTTGCTAATACCCAACATGTCAAAGGTTCACAAACCATAAACCAGAACTATTATATAGGTTTTCGAGAAGGAACATGACCCTCACTAGAAGTGCCCGCTACCCTCACAAGAAGTGTGACAGGCAGGGAACACTTACTAGAAGGGGTATCGGGCAGGGTAGACTCCTTCATATCGCCCAAGCCTCTAGCCACATATCGGTCAAGCAAAGGCAAGGGTGTCGTCTACCACCTCAGGGTGTATTTTGCAACCAACTATAAGGCCTCATAAGGAGCCATGTCAATGCTCCGCTGATAACTATTGTTGTAGGCGAACTCTATCAAACTGAGATGTACGTCCCAACTGCCTAGAAACTACAAAACACAAGCCCGAAGAAGATCCTTCAAAGTCTGAATAGTCCTCTCAGACTATCCATCTGTCTGTGGGTGGAAAGCGGTGCTGAACCTTAGCTGTGTTCCAATGCTTTATCCAATTGTTCCCAAAAACGACTCGTGAACTGAGGACCTCTGTCGGAAACTATCGTTGCGAGCACACCGTGCAAACGTACTATCTCATCTACATATACCCGAGCGAGCTTCTCAGCTGTATACGTTGTATTTATAGGTATGAAATGGGCAGACTTCATCAATCTATCCACTATTACCCAAATGGAATCATGATTCCTAGTTGTTCTGGGTAGGCCAACTACGAAATCCATGGTTATATGATCGCATTCCCACTGCGGTATTGGCAGGGGTTGTAACGTACCTGTCGGCTTTTTATGCTCAACCTTGACTTGATGACATAGCGCACACCTATCCACAAACTCAGCTACATCTTTCTTCAAGTCGGACCACCAATATAGGTCCTTCAGATTATGATACATCTTGGTGACTCCTGGATGCATAGCATACATTGATGTGTGTGCTTCCTCGAGCACTAGCTTCCTCAAATCATCAGCATCAGGGACCACCATCCTATCTTAATAGCAGACTAGTCCATCCTCGGACTCATGGAACCCATCACGCCTTTTGTTGCCGAGCTCTGACCTGATCAACTGCACTGTATCATCTGTTTTTTGTGCATCTTTAATTTGTTGTCTCAGCATAGGCTTGACTTGCATATGTGCTAAAAGTCCTGCTAACAAGGAAACTCTCATCTGCCGCAAGGAAACAAGCATATCCCGTCTATGGCATACCAAGGAACTCAACTGTGCCTTCTTTGTATAAAGAGAAGAAGACTTTCGACTGAGTGTGTCAGCCACTACATTTGCCTTACCTGGGTGATACTCGATGGTGCAGTCGTAATCATTGATTAGCTCCATCCATCTGCGCTTCCGCATGTTTAGCTTATTATGTGAAAAGATGTAATTCAGATTCTTATGATCTGTAAAGATTTGGCATACTTCCCCATAAAGATTGTGTTTCCAAATCTTTAACACATGAACCACTGCTTCCAACTCCAAGTCATGAGTCGGATAGTTCTCCTTGTGTTTCTTAAGCTGTCGTGAAGCAAACGAAACCACATGATCTTCCTGCATCAGCACACAACCTAAACCTTTCTTGGAAGCATCACCGAAAAAAACATAGCCTTTTCCAGGCTCCGACAATACTAGTACTGGAGCACTAGTCAGCTTTTCCTTCAAACTTTGGAAAGCTTACTGGCAACGATCATTCCATACAAAAGGTACATCCTTTCTAGTCAACTTCGTCATCAGTAACGCAATTGCACTGAAGTCTTTGATAAACCTTCGATAGTATCCTGCTAATCCCAAGAAACTACGAACTTCCGTCGGCGTCTTCGGATGTTCCCATTCTACAACAGATTCCACCTTCTTTGGGTCCACCTTGACTCCTTCTGCAGATATCACATGACCCAAGAAAGTTGCTTCTTCCAACCAGAGCTCACACTTACTGAACTTGGAATACAAGTGATGTTGGCGAAGAAGAGTCAATGCTAGTCGAAGATGTCGCTCATTCTCTTGCCTATCCCGACTATAGATCAAGATGTCATCTATAAAGACGACAAAAAACTGATCTAGGAACGGACGAAACACTCTATTCATCAAATTCATGAAAGCAGCAGGCGCATTGGCTAGCCCAAACAGCATAACCACAAACTCGAAGTGACCATACCTCATCCTAAAAGCTGACTTTAGTATGTCATCCACTTTAATCCTCAACTGATGATATTCGGACCGTAGGTCGATCTTTGAAAACACTATATCACCATGCAACTGATCGAACAGATCATCTATCCTTGGCAACAGGTACTTGTTCTTGATCCTGACTTTGTTCAACTGTCGGTAATCTATACATAGCCGCATCGACCCATCCTTCTTCTTAACGAACAACACTGGAGCACCCCAAGGCGACGTACTTGGTCAGATGAAACCTTTCTCCAACAACTCTTGTAACTGCTTCTTTAGCTTTTCCATCTCTACTGGAGCCATCCTATATGGTGTCTGTGCAATTGGTTGCGTTCCTGGAACCAGATTGATCTCAAAATCAATCTCTTGGGGTGGAGGAACACTGGGGAACTCGTCAGGAAACACATCTGCAAATTATCAAACAACCGTCACCTCCTCAAGACTAGGACCTTTCGCCTTGGTATCCACAACATGAGCTAAGAACGCCTTACATCCTTGTCATAGTAACTTTTCTGCCACCATAGAGGATACTAGACACTTCGGGAGAATCTTCCTATCTCCTTGGAAGACCCACTTCTTACCGCCATTATCAAACACTACCTGCTTGGAGCCACAGTCCAAAACAACCTTATACTTCTCTAAGGTATCCATCCCAAGGATCACATCGAAACCATGCATATCAAGTGGTATAAGATCCACTTGTATACTGTGTCGTGAAAAAGATAAGACACAAGATGGACACTCCTCTCGAAGCATCGAGGAACCATCAAGAGGGGTTTCTAACAACAAGCTATCTTTCTTACAACTAATAGGTAAACGACAGTTTTCAAGCATACTATAGGCGATAAAAGAGTGCGTAGCACCCGAGTCAACCAGAACAGATATAAAGCAAGAAGAAGACATAGCATTATGAAATAACTCCATCTGACCTGCCACCACTCACGGGTTGACTATCGCCTCTGGCTGACTCATAGCATAGAATCGAGTCGTTACTTGCTGTCCACGTCCTCTGCTTCCTTGAGCAGACGATCCTGCTTGCGACGCTTGACCGCGTCCTCGCCCTCTGCTACTACTGGGCTGCTGTCTATCTGACCCTTGTTGATTCTGCCTCAGCTGTTGCGTCACTTCAACATCTCTACTTGGGCAATTTGACTTGAAATGCCCTGTCTGACCGCAGATATAGCATGCCCTATCTTCAAACCGTGGCCTAGATGGACCTATCATTGCCACTGAAGTTGTACTATTGTTACGACCCCACCTCCCGATAACCCCCAATAAAGGGAGACCGTGAGGTCGAAGCCGCACCCATAACTTCCGGATCAAAGATTCGACACTTAACCAAGAACAATTATTAAATTTCAACAATCTATACTTAAAAGCTGTAAGAAAATAAACTTTTGCATACCTTTTTGAAAACTTGGATCTCTAAATTTCTATCCACTTAAGTAAATGACTCTAACTAATCCTCCTTGTATTTTACTTCATGTATTTCACAATATGACGATTTACTGTTTTTCCTTTTGGCTTGTACCTAAAATGCCGACAAACAAAATGCCGGTCAGCCAACGCTGGTATGTGGGGGAAACAATAAACGTGCAACTATGATAACAACATAATCATTCAATTAATCATTTAACAATCAAGATTACATTTTAAATATAACTCCACGATCCAAGAGTACCCTATCCTCTATGTTGTCCCCCTTAAACCCCTCATGATTCACCTATAAGTGAACCAATTTCTAGGGCTGAGTCACATGGCACTACTTGTAAGTAGCCCACTCCTTAACTCATGTCAGGCTAATGAGTCTCATGGCACTACACGTAGGTAGCCCAGTTTCTAACTCTCGGTAACCTAGACCTTGCTCTAGGATTACCCCTTTTTTCTTAGCCTTTTCAAATCAATAGAGGTGGACCCAAATCTAGTCAGTTATACACACACATTTATAGTGATAATCATAGTCACTTTATAGTTGCATGAAATAAATAAACATCCAACAGTTATTTTCAAGCAACCGATTAAAACTTCAGAAATTGTTGTGAAACTAGAGTGATTAATTATAAGCGTAACGACATACCTGATTTGATGAGTCATGCAGATTATTCAACATATACTTCATGTATATACAATCAAGCCAATCAACAGATCCAAGCAAGTAATTCAATCATCACATAATTCCTGAAAAGAATATGTACCCTTTTTATTACACATTTTATCAAGAATCTACTTTATTTACTTGGATTCTCTTTCTAGGGTTTCTAATCCGCATAAGGTTTCATTAATATTCATTAGGGTTTCTTAGATCAATTTCTCAAACTTTATCCCTTGTAGGCTAACAAACCCTAAAATACTCTTTTCCATTTATATGAACCTTAGTTGCTCAACTATCCATTTTAATAGTCTTTTATACCCAAATTGACTTTGGATCATCATATCCCGATTTATTCATGGATTTTACCAATTAAAACAATTAAAAGATATATTCATCTAAATTAGGGTTTTCAAGCTTATTAATGCATAATCATGCACGAAACCCTAAATTAAGCCAATTATATAAAAAGATCATCTTTTTAGATCCTATTTTCACTTTTATTAACAACAGGTTAATATCAGCTTGAATTATCCAAATAACGTCATTAAGTCCATCTATCATCAAATCTAAGGGTTTTTCCTTAATTAAATCATTAAAGATGATAACTTTATGTCCTTTTCAAATTCACTCACATTTACGCACATAACTCTAAATTAGACTAATCATGTGCAAAGTTCTTCCTTTTTGAACATAATGTACCTTTTTATATTTAACAGGTTAACATCAACTCTAATGATCCATTAAACCCTATAAACACTTTATTCACTTCAAAATAGGGTTTCTTAATATTTAATTCATTAAAGATGATAATTTACACTACATTTCGAACTATGATCAGATTCATGCTATAAAACTATTTTTAATGGGTTCTTTGCATTTTTCTTATCAAAATACATATATAATTTGTCTTGATCGGAGTTACGAATCATTAGATATGATTTTTGCAAAAAAAGACTTACTTTGGCCAATGGGGGGCTGCCACGTCGGCCCTTCCAAAAAGTGCAACTCGGCTGGTTTAAAACATGACGAAAAGTCACTTATACCCCTGTGCGGCTTCTTGGTCTTGTTATTCTTGAAGGGGCAAATCAGTCCAATGACTGAATCGTCTTCAAGATCGCGAAAAAGACCTTCTGCCGCTGCAGCAAAGATCTTATGCGGCCCAGCCGCCCTCCTCGGACCTCGACAGCTACCAGGGCGGTACCCTTGGCTCCGCCATGCCCTCGCGCAGGCGAGAACGCTGCTGAGACGTCGCCATGATGGCCAGCAGGAGCTTTCCATCTCTGCAGCACACAGAGGTCCCATGGCCCTCCTGCAGGTGGTGCGCACCAGCTAGGGCACCAGACTGATGGTTGCGCTCATCTGCGACATCGTGGGAGTATCGTGCTTCCATAGAACTCCAAATCAGGGCTTCTTGTTTCCCCAGGTCGCACTACCCCATAGTTAGGGTTTTGATGAAGGAGAAGACGGAGAGGAGAGAGAGACACAAGGAAACTACTTGAGCTCATCCAAAGGGTCTACCCTTTTATAGATGAGGGTCCCTACTTCCCCATCATGCTTGCCCACGAAGGAAAAAAAGCCTAGTCATAATAGGAATTATATTCCTTAACTAAAACCAAGTTTATCTCTCTCTTTCATATTCCTTTATTATTCCTTCCTCCTCTGATATTAGGATTTCTAAAATCCTTTCCCTTATCATCATTGTTCTTGCATTTTAATCCATTAACCACGAAATCCTATTTTCCTTTATAGAAAATATCATCCTTTTAAACAAATACCACAGAATTCATTAATAATGCAACACATTATCCTCTTATTTTGCCTTTTTAGTATTTTCTCTTTCATTCCTGTTTATTGGGACTCCTTGGATCCCAAGACACTCCACTATTTCGAAATTCTCTTTATTTGATACTTATTATCCTTCTAGATGCATCATTATGCATTATTTCACATTATCTTGTTTATTTCTCATTTAAATATCTCCTTTTGAGGATTTATTTTTATTTCTCTTTTATTTTCCTCATTGGCATTCCTTTTAATATTCGCAACCTCATGGATACGAAATTTCCCAAAGAAATCTCATTTATGCCTCTTTCCACTCATTTTCCACATTTAATCATTATTTTCAATTTATTTCTTAATAAAGAAATACTTAATTAATATTTTCTTTTCTTATTGCTTTCTTTTTGCAACCTTGGAATCCTTGGTACCCAAGGAACCCAAGAGGCACGGAATCCTCTTTTGATTTGCCGTCTAGAGGTTTCTACCTATTTCTTTTCTTAAAAATTCAATTATCCATTTACTAATTAAATTTCCTTATTATTTGGGCCCAATAGCCAATAAAGCCCACAACACAAACATCAAGGCTATTGTAAATGAAATCCATTTATTTGAAGCAAATTATATCATTATTTGTTCAAATATCTTTAATATGAGAAATTACATCTCACCAAATGAACCCAAAATTTGGGGTTGTAACATCCTTCCCCTCTTATAGGAATTTTGTCCTCAAAATTTTATCAAGCAAACAAACAATTCAGGATAAGAATTTTCCATGTCCATCATTGGCCCCTATGTGGCTTTACCGTACTCATGGCGCTTCCAAGGCAGCTTTATCATCACATATTCTTTTCTCTGAGTTCTTTCATACCGACGTCTATAAACTGCACAGGTGACTCAGGTCGTGTCAGCCTCCCTTGGGGATCACTAGGTTCATTGCTCAGCACATGGTCGAGGTACCTCACATAGTGCTCTAAATTGGACACATGGAACTCATGACACATTACTTTATCCTGAGGGGTAAGGTCAAACTTAACCTTCTCCACCAAACCATGTCAAAAGAACCCATGCATCGGGGACTCAGCTCTCTTAGTTATAACTTAGAGGGGTCAGATTTTCATGTCACATATTCTCCCACGGTGAACTGCATGTCTGTCTACCTTGCATCTGCTCATGACTCTCATCATCTCTAGGCTCCTTTCAGCCATTACACGATCAAAGCGACTTCGTCAACACGCACTGTGGTCCTTTTCTAACCATCATGTGGTCCTTTAACAAACATCACCTTACTGAAGTGGTGACCGACACAACCTCCCCTATAGAGCTTCTTATAAAACTCGATATTGGCTATGGTGGTCATTGTCACATCTTTCATAGGAAAAGAATTGTCTCTAGATATCAATCTGAACGAGCACACATGCTCTCATCAGACCCTTTAGTCTGGATTATACTAACCATTAGTTAGGGGTGATAAACTGTACTATCATCGAGTTCTTCATGTACTTACTTTCACCTTATGGAAGTGAACCTTTAAGTCATACTCATGAACTTTTGAACTTGCATCATGGTGTAGTTGAACCATCTCTCTCATATGTAGTTCAACCCGATCTGTCCCTTGACAGTACTCTTTCTTTCTTATGTCATTTAGGCAAGGCGATCTACCATAACCCATATTGCATCTTGACCTTCCTTGGTCTAGGGGAGACCTATCACAACATCCATAGTGATGAACTCCCATTCCCTCTCAGGGACTCTTTTGTCCTCTATATTGATACACTGGGTTACTGGGGTTCGTCCTTTACCTCCTAGCTTGCATGGCCATAAACCACATGCAACTTCATCTTAAGAATCCAAAGTGCTATTGCCATTTACCACGGTGTATGGTGATCTTCAATCATGATTTCTAGTATGTCATGATTCTTCAAGATCGATTCCTCCAAAACCCTAAACCAATCTAGTCGGGGTTTCATCACCTTCTTTTCCAAAGAAGTGCATCTGAGGTTCTACCACCATCCTTTCATTGCATCAAGGACTAGACTGGCTAACCAAACAACCCTTAACTTTTCAACGAATCTTGTTACATATGAGTGTTATCCAAATACCTCTCCTTTTCAAACATAGGGTTAGCCAAACAACCTCTTCTAGCTTCTAGTCAAACAAGTCAGATGTATCTCAACCAGAACATCCATTACTACTTCACATCCTTAGGTATTAGGTAACGTTGAAGACATACACTTCCATGTATTTCACTCATCATCTCACCTCAAACTCTATGTCTATCTTCATTAAGAACACTCTCTGATTTCATCATCATGGTGATCAAACTCAACCTGGTATAACTTGTAAGTTCTACATAGCTCATGATAAAAACTTCCTCATAAGGTGACTACCTCATTCCTCTTAGTGTTTGCAAACCATCCATGTATCATTCACTTTACCAGGGTAGGTTATCTTCTCTATCCCCATTTCTCGTGGCAACGTTCCAACCTACATCATCTCTTATCCTTGGTGTATGGCATGCGTAATGCCCTATCTCTCACCCCCATAACAAGAGGAAATAAGCATTTGGCTGCAGTCCAAATACAGAGTTCTTCCTGTTCCAAGAGTAGATATGGTACATCCCACCTTGCCAATACACCTTTAAATCTAAGTTGCAACGTGCCACATATATCTCTACATCACAAACATGATGATATCAAAGTTACCTCCATGGAAAACTAGTCTTGAACCTATTGAGGTTTATATCCTTGGTCATCTCCTCTAGGTCTATAGGGTACCAGCTCTTTTGGGGTCATCCCTCTTCCCTCATGCATCAAGGGAGTGCCCTACTCATCTTCCCTTTGGGTCCCATGAGTTCATGAAGGTGATCAATCTCCTAACCCATGGCCCTCAGACAACGATATTTGTTACCTCCCGACCCTATGGTCATGTGCAACTGGGGAATTAGGCAACTCCTACTTTCATTGGTCTTATCCCTACCTAACCCTAGGATAGACTTAGGATTCTCCATTATAGTACATGTTCACTTAGAACCTTACCCAAGTCTTCATCATCTCTCTTTCTGCATTCATGGGATGGCTTTCATCCTTTCATAGGGATCATGGCAACCTGCCTACCTTGGTTAAGCCCCATACTGGTTACCTCCATGGTAACACATTCATATGCAATTAAAGATGGATATCTATGGGTCTACAAGTTCATTCTCATACCATGTACTTTTCACTTAGCTTCTCAAGATCCCGTGAGACCTCATCAGGTTACCTTAAACCAACAAAACTGATATGCACCCTACCATAGGGGTCCCTCTCCCAGGATGGGAGGAAAACTATCTCTTGACAACAAGGTCACAAAAGCTCTTAGGTATAGGGTTTACATCCACAGGATCCTACTTAACCCTAGCAAGCTATTAAGGCACAAGAAGATCACCTACTGTACCATGCTAGGTCATACTTATCCTCTTTCCTCGATGTTGGATCAAGATCATACTTTTCTTTATCATCAACCTAGTTGTGAGGGGTTCATCAAACACACCTTAAACTTAAGGGGCTTCCCTTTTCCTTTATACATGAGGCGTACCATACTCGAAACTATGACAACTTAATTCTCATCATGAGCATTAGGTATACCACTTCCCCTCTTAGGTCAGGAACCCTAGGTTCACTTTTAGGTGTCCAACTGCATGCTCTGTCTCTTAACTACGAACCAAGCATGCAAAAGGAATGACATGCACTCCTTGTCATCCTTCAACTCGAGCAACACTTAGAGTTGGGTCCTTCTTAAGGACAACCAACAAGGTATAAGGCCTCATAACCAGTTACTAAACCTTTCTAGGTCTAAGGAACTCTTCTTCCTACCTCAGAAGGTAAACACCTATACCGTAGGCACATAGGTACCAGAATCTTCATCTTCTCTCTCTAGGGTTTGGTCCCTCTAAAGGCAACCAAGATATCATCAACTTTCAGGGATCGATCATGAGGCAAGCACTATCATCCATTGTTTAGGGTTTTAGGCTTCCAACCTTCTTGTTGGGTTTCCTGCTTTCTCTAGAGCTAACCCTACATCCAACCTCACCATTAGGGGTCCTCTCTTCATGAAGGATCAACCTAAAAAGCATTCCCTACATGGGTGAAGCCTAGGTTCGAACTTATGTTTGCTCGAGATCATCCATAACCCTTTATGCTCCATCATGATTCCTTATCCAGGGTTTCATCCTACTGTCAGCACTATGACGTGCCCTAGGTGCCATCTACACCCTACTTGCACAAGCCCATAGGGTTTCTAAGGTCCTTCACTAACATCATCATCTAAGGAGCTATCCTTTACCCTAACATGCACGACCCTTCCCAGGGTTGGGTTGCCAAAGGTGCTAGGTCACCCATGGATCATATGGCATCCCAAAGGCATGTCCTTTCAAACACCTGGTCCAACTCATCTCTCTCTAACCTTCACTTAGGGTTAGGGTTAGCATCATCCTTAGAGGATGTTCCCGGTCTCTACTTGCAATGGAGATCTCTATCTCCAAGACTAACTTATCCTCCTGACAAGAAGGTCTAGCCTCAGGTCTCTTCTGAGGACATGACAACTTATATCATACGACCTAAGCATGTATCTATTCTTTAGTTTGCGCTTAATCTATTAAGCTTATGTCCATGACATCTTATTTACATGCCTTTCATTAATTTGATGGAGGATTCCTTAGACCTAATTAATCTTACCCATAACTTAAGAGGGTGAGGAGAAGAGGGAAAACCCTAATCCTTAAGGTCCTTCATAAAATTTGTGATGAGAAGGGATGAATAAGATGAGAAAGTCCTAAAGGTATCTTATTTCGATTCATTCCCTAAGACTTTGGCCAGGCAGTCACACGGATCCGGGAGTCCTCGTATTCTGACTAGCAGTGCGAAGGAAAATATTGCCAGCCCTCGGTCATGATCCTTTTCTAGACACCTCCGTCTTTTAGATAATCCTCTAATAACTCCCTTGGGTTCTATGGAGTTTGTAAAATTTAATAATTATTAATGGTTAAGTGAAGAACCTACGCTCTGATACCAAATGTTACGACCCCACCTCCCGATAACCCCCAATAAAGGAAGAACGAGAGGTCGAAGCCACACCCATAACTTCCGGATCAAAGGTTCAACACTTAACCAAGAACAATTATTAAATTTCAACAATCTATACTTAAAAGCTGTAAGAAAATAAATTTTTGCATACCTTTTTGAAAACTTGGATCTCTAAATTTCTATCCACTTAAGGATTCGACTCTAACTGATCCTCCTTGTATTTTACTTCATGTATATCACAATATGACGATTTACTGTTTGTCCTTTTGGCTTGTACCTAAAACGTCAACAAACAAAACGTCGGTCAGCCGAAGCTGGTATGTGGGGGAAACAATAAACGTGCAACTATGATAACAAAATAATCATTCAATTAATCATTTAACAATCAAGATTACATTTTAAATATAACTCCACAATCCAAGAGTACCCTATCCTCTATGTTGTCCCCCTTAAACCCCTCATGATCCACCTATAAGTGAATCAATTTCTAGGGTTGAGTCACATGGCACTACTCGTAAGTAGCCCACTCCTTAACTCATGGCAGGCTGATGAGTCTCATGGCACTACACGTAGGTAGCCCAGTTTCTAACTCTCGGTAACCTAGACCTTGCTCTTGGATTACCCCTTTTTTCTTAGCCTTTTCAAAGCAATAGAGGTGGACCCAGATCTAGTCAGTTATACACACACATTTATAGTGATAATCATAGTCACTTTATAGTTGCATGAAATAAATAAAAATCCAACAATTATTTTCAAGAAACCGATTAAAACATCGGGAATCGCCGTGAAACTAGAGTGATTATTCATAAGCATAACCACATACCTGATTTGATGAGTCATGCAAATTATTCAACATATACTTCATGTATATACAATCAAGCCAATCAACCGATCCAAGCAAGTAATTCAATCATCACATAATTCCTGAAAAGAATATGTACCCTTTTTATTACTCATTTTATCAAGAATCTACTTTATTTACTTGGATTCTCTTTCTAGGGTTTCTAATCCGCATTAAGGTTTCATTAATATTCATTAGGGTTTCTTAGATCAATTTCTCAAACTTTATCCCATTTAGGCTAACAAACCCTAAAATACTCTTTTCCATTTATATGAACCTTAATTGCTCAACTATCCATTTTAATAGTCTTTTATACCCAAATTGAATCAGGATCATCATATCCCGATTTATTCATGGATTTGAACAATTAAAACAATTAAAAGACATATTCATCTAAATTAGGGGTTTCAAGCTCATTAATGCATAATCATGCATGAAACCCAAATTTAAGCCAATTATATAAAAAGATCATCTTTTTAGATCCTATTTTCACTTTTATTAACAACAGGTTAATATCAGCTTGAATTATCCAAATAACGTCATTAAGTCCATCTATCATCAAATCTAAGGGTTTTTCCTGAATTAAATCATTAAAGATGATAACTTTATGTCCTTTTCAAATTCAAGCACATTTACGCACATAAACTCTAAATTAGACTAATCATGTGCAAAGTTCTTCCTTTTTGAACATAATGTACCTTTTTACATTTAACAGGTTAACATCAACTCTAGTGATCCATTAAACCCTATTAAACACTTTATTCATTTCAAAATAGGGTTTCTTAATCTTTAATTCATTAAATATGATAATTTACACTACATTTCCAACTATGATCAGATTCAGGCTAAAAAACTATTTTTAATGGGTTCCTTGCATTTTTCTGATCAAAATACATATATAATTTGTCTTGATCGGAGTTACGAATCATTAGATATGATTTTTGCAAAAAAAGACTTACTTTGGCCAATGGGGGGCTGCCACGTCAGCCTTTTTTGAAAATTGCAACTCGGCTGGTTTAAAACATGACGAAAAGTCACTTATACCCCTGCGCGGCTTCTTGGTCTTGTTATGCCTGAAGGGGAAAATCAGTCCAACGACTGAATCGTCTTCAAGCTCGTGAAAAAGACCTATTGCCGCTGCAGCAAAGATCTTTTGTGGCCCAACCGCCCTCCCCGGAACTCGACGGCTACCAGGGCAGTACCCTTGGCTCCGCCATGCCCCCACGTAGGCGGGAACGCTGCTGAGACGTCGCCATGATGGCCAGCAGGAGCTTTCCAGCTCTGCAGCACGCAGAGGTCCTATGGCCCCCCTGCAGGTGGTGCGCACGAGCTAGGGCACCGGGCTGATGGTTGCGCTCATCTGCGACATCGTGGGAGTATCATGCTTCCACAGAACTCCAGATCAGGGCTTCTTGTTGCCCCGGGTCGCACTACCCCATTGTTAGGGTTTTGATGAAGGAGAAGACAGAGAGGAGAGAGAGACGCAAGGAAACTGCTTGAGGTCATCAAAGGGTCTACCCTTTTATAGATGAGGGTCCCTACTGCCCCAGCATGCTTACCCAGGAAGGAAAAAAAGCCTTATCCTAATAGGAATTATATTCCTTCACTAAAAGCAAGTTTCTCTCTCTCTTTCATATTCCTTTATTATTCCTTCCTCCTCTGATATTACGATTTCGAAAATCCTTTCTCTTATCATCATTGTTCTTGCAATTTAATCCATTAACCACGAAATCCTATTTTCCTTTATAGAAAATATCATCCTTTTAAACAATACCACATAATTCATTAATAATGCAACACATTATCCTCTTATTTTTCCTTTTTAGTATTTCCTCTTTCTTTCCTCTTTATTGGGACTCCTTGGATCCCAAGACACTCCACTATTTCGAAATTCTTTTTATTGGATACTTATTATCCTTCTAGATGCATCATTATGCATTATTTCACATTATCTTGTTTATTTCTCATTTAAATATCTCCTTTTGAAGATTTCTTTTTATTTTTCTTTTATTTTCCTCATTGACATTTCTTTTAATATTAGCAACCTCATGGATACTAAATTTCCCCAAGAAATCTCATTCATGCCTCTTTCCACTCATTTTCCACATTTTATCATTATTTTCAATTTATTTCTTAATAAAGAAATACTTAATTAATCTTTTCTTTTCTTATTGCTTTCTTTTTTCAATCTTGGAATCCTTGGTACCCAAGGAATCCATGAGGCATGAAATCCTCTTTGGATTTGCCTTCTAGAGGTTTCTACCTATTTCTTTTCTTAAAAATTCAATTATCCATTTACTAATTGAATTTCCTTGTTATTTGGGCCCAATAGCCAATAAAGCCCACAACAAAAACATCAAGGCTATTGTAAGCAAAATCCATTTATTTGAATAAAATTATATCATTATTTGTTCAAATATCTTTAATATGAGAAATTACATTTCTCACCAAATGAACCCAAAATTTGGGGTTGTAACATCCTTCCCCTCTTATAGGAATTTTGTCCTCAAAATTTTATCAAGCAAACAAACAATTCAGGATAAGACTTTTCCATGTCCATCATTGGCCCCTATGTGGCTTTACCATACTCATGGCGCTTCCACAGAACCTTTATCATCACATATTCTTTTCTCTGAGTTCTTTCATCCCGACGTCTATAAACTGCACAGGTAACTCAGGCCATGTTAGTGATCACATTGCATTTTGAGACACTATAGTTGGTGATCACATGGTACAACCTCTTAATTCAATTCGATTTGGGTAAAATAGATTATACTATATATTGAAATGCCCTCTTTACAAAACATTTCCCTAACCTTCTATGCTATTGTTCATATTGTTAGAGATGTCAATGATTGGAATCCACATCCAACTATAGTATTATCTTAGGAAATCATCCTATCAACTGACAAAGTATGAAAGCATAATTGATTCTATTTAAATATTGGCATAGAATACCAGTACATGACCAATTCTTTTTGTAGGATCCTAACTAACAATATTTCTCCATGAACTTGACCATCTTGATTTACTCAAGCCAAAAATGAGGTAACAAAGTTGTAATTCATGTTGCCAACATTCAAATGCATCATGAATGCACTAAGAAGATCAAGATTGATTATCATTTTGTGGTAGATGTGATATGTGCCAACAAGATCATCACATTACTTGTAAAGATTGAAGAGCATACGAAAATTGAAATCGTCACCAAGCCAATTCGACCTTCCTACTTCGACTACATGTGTAGCAAGTTGGTATACATGATATGTACTGTCAAAATTGAGGGGTAGCGTTAGTGTAATAAGAAAATTATATATGATAATAATGGGAATAATTTTCCTCTCCTACTTAAGTCCATTAGCATCAGTCTAATTTTTTATAATCTTCTACTTTTACATAGTACATTGAGTGGAGTTTATTTATGACTCATTGTCAATCTATTTCATTTTAACAAGCTCCATCAGATCAAAAGACTCATTACAGGTTTTGCCTCTCCTGCTTAAGACCATTAGCTTCATTCTAATTTATCTTGTAATTTTATGCATGTACACCGTACATGGAATGGAGTTTATATATATATATCACACATTGTAACTTTGTTTCATTTTAACAAGCTCCAACATATCACAAGACACATGATGGGTTTTTCCTCTCCTATAAATCCCAATAGCTTCAAAAAAATTTATCTTATAATCTACTGTAGATACACGGTACCTTGAGTGGTGTTAGAGAGTCTATTTATTTAAGTCATTTTAGTCTATCTACTTAAGTTATTTGAGTCTATTTATAATATGAACCTAGTTGTGAGTTGGCCCTTTAGGGTTTTTCGTGTTTGTATGCTTCCCCATAATCCCATATATAGGGAAGGGGGGTTGTCTCCTATCAATAAGAGAAACTCTACACAAAAGGGGATTTCCGCTACTCATGTCATTTCCACATGGTATCAGAGTATGCTTTCCTGTGTCGCCCCCAACCTTGATAGAGAGATAGAGAAAGAGAGAGAAGGATAGTTGCCTCCTCTTGTGGGTAGCCTCTTCCACTAGGCATTGCTTGGCTACCCACAAGGATTTCCCAAAAAAATCATCCACTTTGAAGCTTCTGCTATCTCCATGAGCCGTATCCATCTTCAACAACAAAATCATCCACTTTGAAGTTTCTGCTACTAGATCTACATGGTCCACCATGCCATCACCCTGATTTGCTTCCTTCGAAGATGCTAGATCTATTTTACTTGTTGTCTTCATATATTCTTCTATACATATACACCATTATCTAATCCTTATAGGTCTACACCACAGTCATCTACATCTTTGCAGATGTATACTGCCTTGGTCATCTATGCATCTATTGAGATCTAGTCCCAAATATGAGAAAAATATATCTTCTTTCTGGTGATATTGGGGCTATATCTACCGTATATTGATATGGTCGAGATTTGGAAGAGAAAATCAATCTTGTAGTGTTGAATCTAGGGTTTCTCTTCCAGTGTTCACCATCGACATAGTGTGTCGTTGCTTGACACAACATGTTGGTGGAGATCTACTTTGTTTGCAACTTTGTTCGCCACTTTTAGACACGACGTGTCACTTTTAGACACAACATGTTGCTTGTACATTGACACAGTGTGTCATATTTTCACATGACGTGTCACCTACTTCTGCCGCAAGATTCAGCAAATCAACACGACGTGTTTCCTTAACACATGGCATTTCCAAGTGCATCTATTTTGACAAATTTGTCTTCACAATATGAGACATGGCATGTCAAAATTTGAGTCACCATTCTACTGCTTTGCTAATATTTTCTTCCGTACAACCTATACAACATGTCAGCATACGACACAATGTGTTGCTGCCTTACTACCCCCAACTTTATCAATTAAGACGAAATGTCTTTTCATGGACACAACATTTGCTTGCTTCTTGTCGACGGTGAATGCTACTACTATGATATCAGACACATCATGTCTCTTTATTGATATGGCGTGTCCATTTTTCTATTTTTACATCTTGGCATGCTACATCATCTATTCATGGTGGAAGGTTCTATATATGGCGTACTTCTATCCTTTTTTTACCAGCAACGATGGTCTTTCTTTTTTAGCAATTTTATATATTTTTTACACCCTCAGTCTTTCCAGCCCTACATACCTTATTGCCTACCTCCTAAATACTTTTACTACCCCTCATACACATTTTGTTCCTGATGCTAACCGGATGTTATTATTTTTTTTCCTAGTCCAATTTTTTTATGAGATCTCTGCCCTCACATACCCAGCTTTGCCGACCTTAGGGCCAGAAAAATCTCCTCTTTGGATTGTAAAAAGATCCATTTATTTTTCTATCTAGAAGTATGTAATCCGGTCATGTTGCACCTTGACTCGAGTTATCAATTACTCCCTCTACATACTTGCCGACATAGACCTTGCCTCTACAAATGGTGTTGAATTTCCACCCCAACCACTATCTTGACTCGTTTTGTGGTTGGGTGAGGGAGAGAATAGAGGTTGATGAGTAGACATAAGAGATGAGATGGATGAGATATCAAGAAAGATGAAGAAGACTCTAGCTCTACTGCTTTATGGATCTTCATGCTACTTTTACTATTGATATATGGATCTTCATGCTTCTTTTTGGTGCTATTTGGATCCTTCTGCTACTACTTGGCGCTCCTTTTGCTTCTATGTGGATCCTTCTACTATTATGTGAACTTTTCATGCTATTTTTGTTGCTTCTATTATTTCTTATGCGTCATCATATTGATTGTTTCTATGGACTTATCTACTTCACATCTACTATTTGTTCATTACTTTTCTATCCAACAACATCATTGTTGCTACTTGTACTATGACTAGCACATTTTACTTGCTGCTTAGTGAGTTTGCACTACTACTGTCGGTGCTCTGTTTGCATGTTGACACTTTGTAAGTGCTTTTCACACATCTACTGTGGCTGTGACCCAACACTCTTTGCACATTGACATTTGCTACATGATGGAAATAATATGATGATGGTACCTTTGCCGACTTACATGTCATGATGGAACTTCATACTTTTCTACAACATATGTTCAGCTTGGAGTTCTTTTTTGCTACTTTCTACTTCAGATACTGGTCTTTTATCTGGCTACATCATCTATAGTTTGCTACTATGTTTCCACACTATATGGCTTGTTTGTATCTTGAGCATGTTGACTCTTTTCTTGTCCTTGCCTTATATGCACATTATCTTATGTTTCTTATGTTCCAACACTCCCTGGCCCATTTGATGATGATAGTGATTGTGATGAAGATCATGATGTCTACCTATTGATGCTTAGTCAGCTCCAGATGCTACTATACATTGATCAAGAAGCTCCTTCTACCTACCTATGTACCCGCTTTTGGATTATCACCTTGAGGGGGAGTATTTGAGTGCTTGAGTGACTTATTGTAATATTGAGGGAGTGAAGTTCCTATATTGGCTTGGTTATCTTTTTACTTTGTTAGTCTGTATGTCTATCTATTTTCAAGCTGACTTGGGATTCTCCCAAGCTGTAGCTTGAGGGGGAGTGGTAGAGAGTCTATTTAATTAAGTTGTTTTAGTCTATTTACTTAAGTTGTTTGAGTTTATTTGTAATATGGGCCTAGTTGTGTCTTGTCCCGTTAGGATTTTTCTTATGTCTATATGCTTCCCCATGATCCTACATATAGGAAAGGGGGATTGCCTCCTATCAATAGGAAAAACTCTACAAAAAAGGTGATTTCCCCCACTCATATCATTTTTCATAGATTGTATATATACAACACATTGCAACTCTGTTTCATTTTAACAAACTGCAATATATCACAAGACTCATGGTGGGATTTTCCTCTTCCATTTAAGCCTGTTAGATTCAAGCTCATTTGTCTTATAATGCTGTGTGTATAAAATCAGACCTTGAGTGGAGTTTATATATATGACTCATTATAACTATGTTTATTTTAACAAGCTCCAACATATCTAAATCCTCATGATGGGTTTTGCCTCTTCTACTTAAGTCGTACCCTATAATTCTCTACAGGTATATCATACCTTGAGTGAAGTATATATATATATATATATGACACATTGTAACTCTTTTTCATTTTAACAACCTCCAACATTCACAACACTCATCATGGGTTTTGTATCTCCTACTTAAGCCGATTAGCTTCATTATAATTCATCATATAATGATCTGCATTATACATCATACCTTGAGTGGAGTTTATATCAATGACACGTTGTAACTTTGTTTCATTTTAGCAAGCTACAACATATCACAAGACTCGTGATGGTTTTTTACTCTCCTACTTAAGCACATTGAATTATTTCTAATTTATCTTATAATGCACCACATGTGCATCGTACGTTGGTGGAGTTTATGATAGGTTGTAATATTTAACAAGCTACATCATATCACAAAACTCATAATGGATTCCACCTCACCTATTTAAGCCCATTAGCTTCATTCTAATATATCTTATAGTTCTCTACATGTACATGGTACCTTGAGTGGAGTTTGTATGCACGTCACATTGTAACATTGTTTCAAATTTTAACAAGATTCAACCTATCACAAGACTCGTGATGGGTTTTGACTCTTCTACTTAAGTCCATTATTGTTAGTCTAATCTATCTTATAATGCTCTGCATGTACATTGTTGTTTGTGTGGAGTTTATATATATGACACATTGTAACTCTGTTTCAATTTAGCAAGCTCCAACATATCACAAGACTCATGATGGATTTTGCCTCTCTTACTTAATTCCATTAGCTTCAGTCTAATTTATTCTTATAATGCTCTAGATGTACATTGTACTACAAGTGGAGTTTATATATACAATACGTTGTAACATTGTCATTTTAACAAGCTCAAACATATCACAAGACTCATGATGGGTTTTGTATCTCCTACTTAAGTCCATTAGCTTTTGTCTAGTTTCTCTTAGTTTTCTGCATGTACATCATACTTTGAGTAGAGTTCATATGTACAAAACGTTGTAACTCTGTTACATTTTAACAAGCTCCAACATATCGCAAGACTAATGATGGGTTTTCCTTTCCTACATAAGCCCATTAGCTTCAGTCTAATTTATCTTATAATGTTCTACATGTACATTGTACCTCAGAGTGGAGTGTGTGTGTGTGTGTATATATATATATATATATATATATATATATACATATACATATACATATATATATATACACACATACATATAGATATACACATATACATATATATATACACATATATATACATATATATACATATATATATATATATATATATATATATATATATATATATATATATATATATATATATATATATATATATATATATATATATATATATATATATATATATATATATAGTCAGGCTAGTGTATACACGAGTGTACCGGAGGCAACGCACACGCCAATCATTTTTAAAGATGCAGTAACTTTTTGAAAAATCTAAACCGTTGATCTTATTAAATAACTTAAGAACATACTATATAATAAATTTCAGCTTATTTGGACACTTATAGGTCGTGCATCTAAAGGAGGCAAAAATCATGCATTTCAGATTAATTGTTTGTGTCGATTTTGTTATCCTTGGATGAGTGACTTACACTCATCCAAATCAGCTCAAATTTTATATGTGTCCTATTATTATTCTAACCATGAAGATCAATGAGTTATATTTTGGAAAAACATGTTCTAGATAGGAAAACACCATTGGGATGTACAACGTGATCTGTATACTCGAGTGCATTCTAGCCTGACTCTCTCTATATATATACACTCGAGTGTATTTGGAGCAGAATACACTCAAATAGTTTTTCATGATGCAATATTTTTTTTCAAAAATCTAATCCATTGATCTTCTTGTACATCTTGTGTATAGCTCATACGCAAAATTTGAGCACATTTGGATATTTATAAGTCATGTTATAAAGACCGCAAAAATTATGCATTTCAAATTAGTTTCACGTGTCGATTTTGTTGCCCTTAGATGAATGACTTACACTCATCCAAATGGGTTCAAAATTTGTATGTAGCCCAGTTATAGTATGACGGTGAAAATCAATGATTTACATTTTACAAAAAATAATCTTGATATGTAAACAAACTTGAGTGTATTCGTATGATCTGTACACTCGAGTGTATTCTAGCCTAACTCTCTCTCTCTCTCTCTCTATATATATATATATATATATATATATATATATATATATATATATATATATATATATATATATATATATGTATATGTATATATGAAACGTTGTAACTATGTTTCATTTTAACAAGCCGGAACATATCACAATACTCATGATGGGTTTTTCCTCTTGTACTTCAACCCATTAACTTCATTCTATATTATCTTATAATGCTCAACATGTACATCGGTAGCTTGAGTGGAGTTTATATATAGGACACGTTGTAACTCTATTTCAATTTACTAAGCTCCAACATGCCATAAGATTCTTGATGGGTTTGGCCTGAACTACTTAAGTCCATTAGCTTCAGTCTAATATATTTTATAATTTTCAGCATGTTTATAGTACCTTGAGTGGAGTTTATATATATGACTCATTGTAACTCTATTTCATTTTATCAAGGTCCAATATATCACAAGACTCATGTATGTGTTTTTATTCTCCTAATTAAGCCCATTAACTTTATTTTCATTTATCTTATAATGCACTGCAAGTACATTGTACCTTGAGTGAAGTTTATACATATCAGTTTAACAAGCTCCAACATATCACGAGACTCATGTATGTGTTTTTCTTCTCCTAATTAAGCCCATTAACTTCATTTTCATTTATCTTATAATGCTCTATAAGTACATTGTACCTTGAGTGAAGTTTATACATATCATTTTAACAAGCTCCAACATATCACGAGACTCATGTATGTGCTTTTCTTCTCCTAATTAAGCCCATTAACTTCATTTTCGTTTATCTTATAATGCTCTGCAAGTACATTGTACTTTGAGTGAAGTTTATACATATCATTTTAACAGGCTCCAACATATCACAAGACTCATGATGGGTTTTGCCTCTCCTATTTGAGCCCATTACCTTCAGTCTAATTTATCGCATAATACTCTGCATGTACATCGTACCTTGAGTGGAGTTTATATATTGCGACACGATGTAACTCTCTTTCATTTTTAACAAGCTCCAGCGTATCACAAGGTTCATGATGGGTTCCGCAAAGTGAACTTCATAATATTAGGTAAAGAGGTCTAGAACGACAATAAGATATGAAAATAAGTGATATATTCGAAGGCAAAAAATTCCATTGACCATATTATCATTATTATAAATTATAAAAGTTGTTCACTGATTAGGTATAGTACGGATTTATATGTAAAATGTCAATGAATCCTATAATTATACTTTATGTGCTACATTGGAGGTTAAAAAATGGGAAATTATTTGTAGCACACCTGTTCCACCAACAATCACACCCCAGTCTCGGGAATACGCGTTCCAGTCATTTTTCACACTATGTGACCCATTTTTTACACTGTGCGACACAAACCACGAGAGCATGAAGAGATAGTGGGCATGTTGTTCATACATCATAATTGTATATTTATTTACTCAATCTTTTTTCTATTCTCAATAAAGCACTTTGCATGCATGCATGTGTTGTAATAAATCTGTCAATAAAGCAATGCATGCAACATTATTGCATGCATGCAGCCGCTGTATTAAAGCACTTTCGTGGCCAATAAAGCAATGAATGCAACATTATTGCGCACATACAACCTCTACACCACTATTAGCATTCATTACTCTTCTTACACACAAAACAACACATTTGAATTTTTTTCAAACTCCCTCTATTTATTGGCAGGATATACTATTTGATACAACTATGTACACATTTATACTCATTTTACGGCTAAGTTCAGAATCAATATTCAAATATACTCAACGTAGTACCAAAATACATCAATAAATATACTAAATATAAACTAACACACTGCGTATAGTCTGAGGTTGATTTGATTAGCGAAATTAAATACAAAATTAGTTATTTATTATGCTTATATAATTCTATTCATTGTACACATGTGAAAATCATCATTTTATTTTACCTAAGAATGAAAAATTAACAAAACCACAACGCCATGCCATAAATATGTTCAAAGCAGTACCAAAATCTATTAACAACCAGACCTGATATAAGCAAAAACAGTGCTTACAGTCAGTAAAATTCTATTATTACATAAACATATTATAAGACATAGTAATCAATTATCATTGCACAATAAATATAATGTTTCTATATATTTTGATGATAAGTTAAAAATAAGTATTTAAATGAATTTAAAATAGTACTAAGAATATAACGATACACTATCAAAATGTCTATAGTGTAGAGCGACACGAATAATTAGGTGATTAGACTGCTGATGTGACTACATGGCTGCATGCATGCCACTGCTACAACAAATCAACATTGCCCCTAGCCACTCACTACCAACCACCAACCAACCAATCCATTTAATTTCCGCCCACAAACAATTAATAACTCATTTTAAATTTAAAAAAATATCTTTCCTCTAATTTTTTTCTTGGACTGCCTACAGTTCTATTTGTATACGTCTGACGTCTGAATTAGAAATTCATACTTAACTATGTTCAAAGAAGTACCAAAAGCTATTAACAACCAAACCTAATATAAACCTTAACAATGCTTATAGTCAGAGAAATTCTATGATTACAAAATATATTATAAGACATAGTGCCAATTCATCATTGCACTACCAAAATTATATTGCTGCATATTTTGATGATAAGTTAAAAAGAAGTACTTAAATGAATTTAAAATAGTACTTAGAATATAACGACACACTACCAAAAAGTCTATAACTCAGAGCGACACAAATAACTCATTTCAAATTAAAAAAAAATCATTTTCCCCTTAATTTTTCTTCTCGGCTGCCCACAGTACTATTTGTACACGTTTGACGTATGAATCAAAAAATCGTACTTAAATATGTTTAAAACAGTACCAAAATCTATTAATAATCAGACCTGATATAAACCAAAACAATGCTTACAGTCAGAGAAATTTTATGATTACAAATATATATTATAACATAGTGACCATTCATCATTACAGTATCAAAAGACATCCTCAATGAGATTAGATACAAAATTAAGACAATCTTTACAATTAGAATTTTTTTACAATGTTTACAAGACACAATATATTATAAGGATGCAGTGTGACCACAAAAGTGCCATGTTGTTGTTGCCATGGTAACGGAGGAGGAGGCACGACGGGAGAGGGGCCGGTCAGAGCAGCAACCTTGGCATGGCAGCGGGCTGACGCGATAGCGGGCGGACAAGACGACGACGAGATAGGTGCGGACGGCTGGCTGGAGGTGACCTTGCCTTGGTCACGACGACGGGTTGGGATGGTGGCGAGCTAGACGGTGGCGGTATCTGGGTGGGACAACGGCCAACGGAACAACGGTAAACTGAATGTGATCGAGGAGAGGAGTAGACATCCAACGGGCGGCGCGGTGACATGCAAGACGATGACGCGTCTGGGCGGGACGGCGGCGGTCTGGACACAACGCGGAGGAGAGGAGGCAGCCAGCGCGTGGAGGTTGGTCGGACAGGAGCAAGAGGGAGCATCGCTAAAAAGAGGGGGAAAGTGGGGGGTATGAGGGATTTTATAGCCTCAATATTAGTCTCTTTGTTCATCTTTTGGTACCGTTCAATTGTGAAATCAGCACAGTGCGGATAGTGTATTGGGAACACGCGGAAACCAAAAACTGCATGTGTGCAGGATGCCAATTGCGAGTTCCCGATGTCACGGTGTAGATGTTGGTGTAAGCAGTGTGTTGTATATCAATACGCTTAAAAAATCCATTAACCTCTTTGTCTTTATGTACTAAATAGTGTGAAATGTTGATTCGTTTGGTCTAGTACTAAGTATATGTACAATATTGTTTAAATGCTATAGAGCAATACTTTAAAAACTCAATCCTAGGGATATATTCTACGAGTAAACTCAATCATCTCTCATAAAAAGAATAATTTGGATGTCATAATCGGGAATCTTATTACAATTGCATCACTAGCCAACAATACGCACGATCGTCTTTAATTTTGTTCTACATTCATGGACTATTTATTTTATGTTTCACAGAGCGATTGAGAGCACATAATATGGAATGATAACAAACATTAATATATGTGGCTTTCGACATGAAGAGAAGATGCCCTTGACAGCTGATTCCATCTGTCAAATAACAAAGCATAGGGGAAAGGCAACTCTAGACAGCTATTGTCATGTGAATCTTCAAACTGCTGATAGGGATGTGATGTCGGTCTGAACTGTAGTAAGCTGTACTTCTTCATCAGGAGCTTTTTCATACCCCAACCACACAAGAATATCTTCTACTTCCCCTACAATGTGTGCAGCTTTTCTTACCTTTTCTTCTCTGATAGCAATATCGCCGCTATAGCAGTGCTTCAGAATGGCATATGGTACATTTGAAAGGCATGCAATCATCACGTCCCTCAGGGCATCATTCAGCTCCTCTGCGCATTCAACGTTGGATAGAGCCCCATATCTTGGTTCTCTCATCATGTTGACTGTAGGAACTTGGGTCGGCTCTTCTCCCCCTTCTGTCAATGAAGATCCATTATTAGTTCTTCTATCAGATGAGGATTGAGAATCAGTCGATCGAGGAAGGTTGCCGATGATGTTGGAAGTTATGTCGTACATGGACTTAGCCGCAATAACCGTGAAGGGCCACACCAATTGACTGTCCATGCCGAACTCTTCCAAATAACCATTGATGACGCCCATCGCCATTTCTTTGAAGAAGTTCAGTACTTCACTGAAATTAGTAATGACACCTACCGAATCGGCCAGACCCTCCCCTAACCATTGATTATAGTGGTCGAGATCCTCCCATACCATATTAGCTACTGTGACTAACTTTGGTGATGTCAATTCTGCAACGGGGAAGTTCTGGTCGACAAACACGGCGTACTTTAAGACTTGCGAAATAACCTTCGAAGGAGATTCTTGTGGACGGGCGTTGAAGCTGGCGTGGAGGTTGATGACATGAAGGGTAATAATTGTCAAGGACCAGCAAGGTGGCAGCAGCTCATGAAATCCGGTGGCATTGCCAGCTCCGATGTTGTACAAAGCTTGGGTCGTATCCGCAGCTCCTGATGATTGTGGCGCACGATTGTTTCTAGAAAGATTAATATAGCTATGAAGATCCTCAGCCTTGGAAGAGTGACCACTTTCTATGCTAAATTTTATGATATCTAGACATTTCTGACCGGAGTGATGTTGCAGTAGAAAAGAATGGAACTCGTCATTCCAGATGAGCCCTGCCATATACAGGGACGGAGTAGATGTTGCAGTAAAATGTACTGAAGGTTCCATATGTGCAAAGTGTCGTGATTTCACATAGGCTTGTAGCCTTTCTATGTAATCGAAAGAAAGCGTGCATAGCCTGTATGAATACGCTAATGTTGCATTTTTCACTGAGCGAACAGCTTTCGCCACATACCGATTTCCTAGAGGACGCCAGCTCAAAGGAGCGCTCTTCAAGTCCTTCACCAAGCGGTGATGGTGTCTGCCAAGTGCATGTAGTTCTGCGAAATTAAGCTGGTATTTACTCATAGCAAAGGCTTGGGCAAGTGATCCAACAGCAGCTATCACCTGGAAAAGATAAATAATTCCAATCGACCACTGGTAATCGCTTTGCAGAAAGCAATGTCGCTGGGCTCTGCTGCGAATGGTCAATGTGAGTGCACGGACTCCGAACACCAACACCAGGACCACGGTGTAAATACTAGAAGCTGCCAGATACTCATAGCCGTACATAGCGGTCGCAGGGCTGCAACTCAGAGCAATCAACCAGTACTTTCCCACGAGTTCTCTGAGCTTGGCGATGGTACAGGGATGATCACCATTCAGTAGCATGATTACCTTTTGGTTGTATTTGTCTTCCATCAACATGTTTGCGCTGGTCGTAATAATGAACTTGCCCATTGCTACCATGAGAAGACAAACCATATAGGTGGAGTAGATAATGAAGTCGACGCGAAACTCTTTGATCACCCCTGTAGAGATCTGTATGCAGATATCGATGTATAATGTCACTACAAGGATCAGCAGTGCCGCCAGGTTTGACAGCGCAGCAGCGCCGCGGACGGCGCCCAAGGACGGCAAAGTATGAGTGATAGTAGCACAAACGAGAAGGATGCCACTGAGTTTGGCCATCTGATCCCACAGACCAGGCATGCCAGTATTGATGTCTGTCGGAAGCTTGATGGCCACGCTGAGCACGGTAACAGTAGTCGCGTTGAGCGCGTAGTACTTGGGAACCAACGAGTACTTCCTCCAGTGGATCAGCCGAAAAATATCCGCCCAGATGAGGACGGCACAAACAAAGGAAGCGATAGCTACATACGTACCGATCCATGGCAAAGGCTTCCCGAACTGCGAGGCATCTCCTCCTCCGTACTCCTTGCAAACTTTGTGAGATAGATTTCCCGCTTCCATAGACGCGGAAGCAAGCAGCAATTCGTACAAACCCAGCATTAAGGGGGACTTTTTTGGAGAACACGAGAAGATGAGGATTGGTAGATCGGCCGGTTGTGGTGGTACTGTAGGGGTTGTGCACTTGCCGCGCGGAGGCGGGCGGCTTAGTGGCTGTCGAGGGTCGGGTCGACGGCGTTGCTTGGGTAGATGCGCTTGGAGAAGGACGGGCAGTGGGAGTTGCCGATGGTGTGGGCGCCTGCGGAAGCAGAAATGATCGTGGCTAGCTTGAGTAACTTGAACTAGCTAGTAATTACCAAGTGGCTTATAGGATAATGCGTAAAGGGTACGTGAGATATAGATAGAGAAATGTATACCGGAGAGGACGGCGATGTCCTTGGAGTTGAGACCCTTTGACTTGAAGATGGAGATGAGGTGGGTGAAGTTCCCGAAGCAGCAATTCGTACAAACCCAGCAATAAGGGGGACTTTTTTGGAGAACACCAGAAGATGAGGTTTGGTAGATCGGCCGGTTGACCATGAAACTTACAAAACAATCAGTATGTATCGGTCTGTAAGCCTTTTAAACCAAGGAACCGAACTGAATGTAGTCTCGCATCCCGGGATCCTTCCCCGGAGTTGACTTACACAAGTCCGTTTATAATACGTGCCAAATGCGACACTATCTCCACCACTTCATGTGGACGATCTTCCACTTTATGCATGTTTTATATGTTACACGAGTACCAATCGTGTAATCCTGTCTGCCACATACTAACCACCTGGGTGAATATACAGCTTAATGCTTATCCATAAGCCTTTTGACCACTGCACAATCGAACCACGTTGCTCAATTATACTCTCTTTCATTTTTATGAATACAGTGCTACTTCAACTTCGTTATTGTGGCATTGATCGCAAAATGTTCCCAACTCATTAAGCAAATGTTAATATAAATTAACGCTAATATTGATTACATAGTTCCCATCTATGTATCTTCCCCGCTGCAACGTCTTTAACACTTCCTTCCCTGTAACATCTCTTCTTTTCTTTCGGTGGATGAAACTCGTTTTCGGCTTGTCAAGCAACTATACACAATCTATCTACATTTGCATGTTTCTTGCAATTGCTACTGCCGTAAGGACAAAGTTATGTGATCATCTTCTATTCAGGCACGGTCACAAAAAGGATCATCCGGTAAAGAGATGTTTCTAGCTTCTTGCAATTCTCTATCAAGACGAAATGAAATAACCAAGCATATTACTGCATTGACTACAACAAACATAACTACCATAGTAAGTGGGAGTGAAAAAACAACTCTCTCTCTAACTGTGACCGCATCCATACTACACATCCACCTTGTCAAAAGCATTGAAGGCACAACCTCATCTTCATCTTCCTAGACTGTGGGTGTATTCTCTGACACCTGGATCATGATTTAGGTGCCACACGTCATAAATTTCTTCTATTTTGAGGAATTGATACTCTCTGCAGCAATCACTGATAAAAATGACAAATAATTCACTTATTGATATATCTTAGATTAGATGCACGACACCTAAATTTTCAATTAATGGAAATCAAATTTTGCCCAAACTTTTGCACGTTCCTAACTAAATATGAATCTTGTATCTATTGGCAAAATTTGTGATTCTAGCTTTCAGGTCAATTTGAAAAAGTTGTGTTCTGATTAGACTGCAACTAGAGTTGGTGATCTATATCATGTATCCAGTTTTCACATTTCAAATGTCAAGCACACTACTGACACTATACTAATACTCTAACCTAATATAGTGTATCATAGAGGACATACCTCTCCAAATCGCCTTGATAGTCTTGTTAAGTTTGACACTCTTGGTTTAGTTTGTACTTCCACTACATTACAACAGTGCACAACCTGCAGACTTGTAAAAGCTCTAGCCCTTCTTTTTCAAACTCTACTAATGAAAATAGCATTTTATTTTGTTCATTTTAATATTTGGGGACATGCACTTGTTGCATCTAAAAGTGAGTTGTAATATCGCGTAACTTTTATTGTTGATTCACAAAAGATACTTGGGTCTACCATATGCACAACATGTCTAGTGTTCTAAAAATATACCAATCCCTCATCATGGGCAATAAACCCAACAAAATAAAAAAAAATTACCTGTATTTTTGCAGATAGCGTTAGAAATACATATTCACTAGCATTATTGGGATCCCCAATTACCAAGGCACCACACCAAATGGTGTTTTCCACACACCTATGAATAAAATGGTGTTGCAAAGTACAAGCATAAATATAATCTTGAAACCACTTGCACCCTCCTCATTAGATATGGAGTTTTCCAACTCTTTTGGTTAGAACCCATCATCACATCCACTTATCTAATCAATCTCATTCCCATTTAGTGTTTGAGGGGGGTCTCACCACATAAAAAGTTCTACAACTAACTGTAAAGAAGTGATATCACTTCTCTGCTAATAAAATTGGTATGCAAAAAGTCCAACGAATAACAGCGAAAGTTAACAATTTGACTATATTCAATTTAATAAAGAGTACATAAAAAATTTCCCAAAAAGGGTGCACATACTTTATACAAATAAAGGATCTGAGTAGAGGAAAACTCAACTACATCAATATGTCTCCAATAAAATAACTTAACAATTACTGAGCATGATGGCAGGATGAACTATTTTCCTAGTCTTAGGCTGGTTCACCATGCTCCTGTTGCACACTCTGATCCTAAACCTGGGTGGTTGGGATCACCTAGCAAGAGGAGACAAAAGTATCTATCAAATAAAGGAATATGGACAAACATAAAGTAAAGTATTGCATCATAAAGATTTACTATGCGAAGAGTTGTCAAAAGTATGAGGCAAGTAAATAAATAAGAATTCTACCAAGTCAAGTAATGATAAAGTTGTATGCATGATTTAATATGACTACATTAAGCTAACATAGGGTTGAGGCACCAACCTAACCTCAACCTCTGGGTGAGGGAGAGTAACACATTCCCAAGAGCCCTAATATATATAAAATGAGGAGAGTGGTCACATTACCCTGGGAAAAATACATATGCCCACTACAGGTGGTTTGTACTAATGTATACTACATTTGTTAATTAGTCATTTACATCATCATGCTAGAATAATTTAGTTGCAGAATTAAGAAATTGAAAACTTTACAAGTGGGGACCAAGACCCTAGAATAATTGAAGTAAAGGTGCCAAAAGAAGGCAATAAAGAGAATAAAGACCAAGAGAATGCCTCATTAGAAATATTAGGGTTGGATATCAAAATGCCCAACTGATGGACAACTGTTCAAACTCATATATATAAATAGGATTGCACATACCTCTTTTCACACATAAAGGTTAACTTGAATAGTATACTTTGGTCCAAAATTTCAACTTTACATCCTAGAAACACATTATGTATGTCAACCACGTCAAAGTGAACATATTTATGCCTATTATATTTTTATATTATTCTTACCCAATTCCCATTTATCAATTATCATGTTAGGGTTTATGATTTTAATCTTTATTGAGAGAATAAGTGATGCTTTATGTATCTATCTTAGTTCTAATTACTCATCTCTAGTCACATAAGGTTATCTAACTCATATATATATGAATAATAATATATATTCTTCCAATAGGTTTAAAGATGTCATTCTCTTCTCTATAATGTGAATCCATATTATTCCTAACATCATGGTTACCATGTATATTGGTGTAAGTATATTACACATGAATGTCTATTAGGTTCACTAATATACACATGCTTTGATCCAACTAACGTGTCATCTAGATATATGTTTATAAAAGTATATTCTTTTACACATTATTATCTTTTTAACCATTTAATTCATAAGAAGACAATATAGTCAGATGCATTCCATAATTATATTTGTATTTAAAATTATCATCTATTGCATAAATATGTATTTGTGTATCTAGGGTTTGTTAAAACATGATTATCAGAATTCTTAATAATTTATGTGTAGTATTGAAATGTAACTCTTCTTATATATAATCTTCCATTATTAGTTGATCCATGACATACAAGATTATAATAAGGCAACATGCTCATCTTACAGCCATCATTTGATATATAGTGCTACATTGATACATGCATAAACTAATAGGATGTACACAAGTAAGTCAATATGATATAATAATGTGAACACATTTTGCAAAATAGTTCCTTAGTTATAGATCTACTATACGGATCATAAATTAACATTTAGATATCATCTTTAATAACACTACTACATACACGATCTATTATGACTATTTCCTACATATGGTTTAGTATATCAACATTAGGATCGTACTCATATGTATAATTGTATTTATATATACCTAGGGTTAACTTGATTACAAGGTACATGTATTACCATGGTTTCCCATTGTCATCATAAGCTAATTATTGAAAAGTAGTGAAAGAATTACTGACCTTAGACAACAGAAACCAATGGATCTGTGATGATCTATTTGTGAGCATATCTAGGGTTCATCCCAAGATAATTCCTTCAGATCTTCAGGTGGTGTCTTGATGCTACCCAACATAGAGTTAGGTGGTGTTGTAGGTATTAACGATAGCATTACAGGGTCACGGTGTTTTCTAGACACCATTGCAAAAGAGGACTTGAAATCATTTCGGTTAGGGTGTGATGGCATCAAGGATTTTCTGGAAGTGGAGTTGTGTTGTAGGTGTTTCTTGGTGGTATTGGGTGAGGTGGAGGAGAAATAGGAGGAGAAGAGTTTGGTTCTTGATTTCCTTTATGGTCATCGACAAATGGGGGAAGGAGGGACACCATCAGGCTAGGATGTGAAGATCACAATGGATTGAATCCCTTGTAGGTCGTCGTTGATGGGAAGTCTGTAATATCAGACCAAGATGACGATGAACCCTTGTCATATCTTTAATGTTATGCCACCTCCTGAGTCTTCTCAATTGAAGCCATGACACATGCCATCGATGGTGGAGATTGTTGTTGGATCACCTATTAAGTAGAAGAGCAGTGAAGGGGGTGATTCATGTATGATGTTGGCGTCAGTGATGTCAGTTGAATTAGTGGATGTGTTGTCTAAAGAAGGGAGGCGCCTGACTAGATAGGGACTTGCGTGGCACCCTTGTTATCTGGTGAGCTTTTCTTGTTTTCGTGATATGTTCATGATGACCAAGGCAAGAATGAGGCTTGCAGGTGGTCTAGGTGTTTGACGGTGATGGGATCTGGTGAGGCAGGCTGAAAGCAGTGGTTGTGTTCAAAGTTTGTTCTGATCCTGTTTGAATCATGAGGGTTGGGCGGAGGAGAGGTGATTGGTTATAGGGGGGATGGGTGAGGTGATGGTGGAAGGCATGTAATAGGTTGGTTGGTCAGGAGGGGCTCGTAGGGGCACCATTGTTCTCTACTTCAATGATCTACAGTTGATCAGTAGGCGGCCATGGTCTTCTTGATGTCCCGACCGTCGGGTGTAGTGAAGGGACTGGCTGGACAGTAGGGTGCCATAGGAGACGAGGATGGAGGAAGATGGATGTCTAGGGCTTGGGGTGTTGAGGAGGAAAGGAAGGAACAAGGGGGGAAGACAAAGGCGATGGACATGAGAGAGGATGGAGACGACAGGGCATCACCCGTCTCGTAGGGGAACACGACATTGCATTTGATATGGAGAGGAGAGTAATGCAATGT
The DNA here is from genome assembly GCA_963693085.1 of Alisma plantago-aquatica. Taxonomy (NCBI): domain Eukaryota; kingdom Viridiplantae; phylum Streptophyta; class Magnoliopsida; order Alismatales; family Alismataceae; genus Alisma; species Alisma plantago-aquatica. Next base: position 916,543,185 of record OY856412.1, on the reverse strand, counting down.
TACATTATAGTTTTAGGAAATAGCTTAATTGCTTAGTCAAATACCACATTTAAAACCTAAGGTAATTATGATTTTAAATATGAATACAATTGAGACAACAATTTATATCTGATTTTTAATCAATTTAGAGGGTAGGTCAATTAGGAGTCTAGTAGGTTTCTTTTTCCATGCATTAGGCATTTATATATATTAGAGTTGCATATTCATCTAATTAATTAAGAGGGTAGAGAAATTCCACTTGACTTGAAAATTCATGGGTTTTCCAATTAAAGTGTGTGGAATCTAACTTTACATTAATTCCTCCTTTTAAATAGATTTTGTATTTTGTTGTATGCGAAATGCCTAATAAATATATTTAGTACCTCTCTTAATAAATTTCAATATAAAATTTCTTATTTCTCATTTCTTATCCCACAAATCCATAAAATCTCTACATTAATATGATCTACACATTATCTCTCAGTAATGGTCATTTTGCATTATTAGACTCTAATTAACACATTAGTTAAGATATTTATGCAAAATCCCATTCAATGTAATGAATGTGGGTAAATATAGTTCACATCATTAAGTATTGATCAATTTCAACATTGAGGACAAAGAGGATAGAAAAGATAGGAAAATTAGGGAAAAGGACAAAAAGGTTGTAAAGGAAATCAAATCTTGAAAATGGCTAAATTGCAAATTGAATCCAATATTTAGTATGTTACAACACTCCACCCCTTAAAGAGGATTTCATCCCCGAAATATCAACAAGAGGGAAGGGTAAGTACGTGACATCCCAACATTAAGCAACTAGGTAGTTACCTCTAACCTATGGTACTTCACATGCTCTACTCATAAGTCAGGTTTTCATGGTTCACTAAGGGTTCCATTATTCATATACCTTTTATCAAATATAACACAATTAACATTTTTGGCTTATTACCATTATCTCCATTAAGAAATTACATCATCTTTATTATTCTATTACTTGTGTCATGTTTTATTCACATTGTTGTCAAAATGATTACATCTCAACATTATGTACAAATCATATGTATTTCTTATTTACTATTTAAAACTTTTAAGCACAGTTAGGGTTTACTAAATCATCTCAATATCTATTAATATGTTAGATCACAATCCTTAATAACTTGAATTTTTTCTCCATTATCCACATATTACCATCATATAGATATATCAAAAATTATTTTGTAAGAAATGGATAATATTAACCAACAAGTTTTAGTCTAAATAATATTACATTAATTTCTTACACCTACATTACACATTGTCACATCACTTTTCATACTTGCATTAATGTCATCACTAACCATTTTCTCCTATTTACACTTCATATTATAAATTATACATTTAACATCACATTATGCATTTATGCATGTTTATGTGAATCCAATTACTCTTTATCACATTTGAGTCAATATATGTATTTTAGTGAATAAGGTGGAACACATTGCATATTAATGAATTGATTCATATACCAAGTTATGATTAGGTGGTTATATTCCATTTATGTGTATCAAAGTATATTATCGATGATGACACCTAATGTCATTAATGTACCATGAAGGCATTTAAGGATGTATATGTTAAGTTTGGATGATGGCATCTTAGGGTTTAGGTCAACATGACCATTGCATGTTATGCATTTATCTTATCATTAGGGTGACATGGTCAACATTATGTGTATTCACAATTAGTGAGTTACTCATATTATGTGTACTATGTATTTGTTGGGGTTCACACATATGAACTATTCATTAGATGACTTATTATATATCCATTTGTATATAAACAAGTAGGTTAAATTATAATTATCATTTGTTTGGTCAATACTAATCATATAACATCACTAATCTCTTATATGTGGAGTTTGAGATAGGATAGACTACCCCTAAACATGGGAAATCTAAGAATCATATAAGGAACTTATGGGATATAAGGTGATTTTATTTGTTTGGTTAGCCAAATCATCATATTAGGTTCTTAATGATACTCACCGTTGAGCTTATTTGCCTAAAAGTATGCTATTTCGAACAATCAGTATCAGCTCAGACTAGGTCTGTGTCATATGGATCTGAGAGTCCTCATAAACCAAGCTAGTGGTGCAGAGGAAAATTTTACCAGCCCCCAGACCCTGACCTTGTCTAGGCACCCTTGCTATCAACTTATGTCCTAATAGCTACCTAATAGGATAATCACCTAAAAGTTGACTACAAATATTTCTAATATAAAATTCTTCTGGTCCTAAATCAACCTTTTTCCATAGCTCATTTCTAAGGTGGACTAAAGGGAAACTATATGAGGTAAGGGTTTCTAACTAGGAGACAAATTGAAATAGTCAAGACTTCGACTACCATTTGCTCTGATACCATGCTGTAAAGAAGTGAGATCACTTCTTTACTAATAAAAATGGTATGCAAAAAGCCCAAAAAATAGAAACGAAAGTTAAAACATTTAGTACATTCAATTTAACAAAGAGTACACCAAACTTTTCTCAATATGGGTGTACATTCTTTATACAAATAAAGGATCTAAGTAGAGGGAAACTCAACTACATCAATATGTATCCAATAAAATAACTTAACAATTATTCCATGATGGAACGATGAACTCCTTTTCCTAGCCTTAGGCTGGTTCACCATGCTCCTGTTGCATACTCTGATCCTAAACCTGGGTGGTTGGGATCACCCAGCAAGAGGAGATAAAAGTATGTGTCAAATAATGGAATAAGAACAAACATAAAGTAAAGTATTGCCTGATAAAGATTTACTATGGTAAGAGTTGTCAAAAGTATGAGGCAAGTAAATAAATAAGAATTCTGCCAAGTCAAGTAATAATAAAGTTGCATGCATGATTTAATATGACTACATTAAGCTAACATAGGGTTGAAGCACCTACCTAACCTCAACCTCTAGGTGAGGGAGAGTAACACATTTCCAAACACCCTAATATATATAAAATGGGGAGAGTGGTCACATTCCCCTGGGCGAAATAACACATGCCCACTATGGGTGGTTTGTACTCATGTACACTACATTACTTAATTAGTCAATTACAACATCATAATAGAATAATTTAATGGAATATTTAAGAAATTGAAAAATTTGCAAGTGGGGTCCAAGACCCTAGAATAATTGAAGTAAAGGTGCCAAAAGAAGGCATTAAAGAGAATAAAGGCTAAAACAATGCCTCATTGGAAATATTAGGGTTGGATATTAAAATGCCCAACTAAAGGACAAGTGTTCAAACACATATATATAAATAGGATTGGACATACCTCTTTTCACACATAAAGGTTAACTTTATTAGTATACTTTGGTCCACAATGTCAACTTTTCATCCTAGAAACACATTAAGTATGTTATCCAAGTCAAAGTGAACATATTCATTCCTATTATATTTTTATATTATTCTTACCCAATTCTCGATTATCTAATATCATGTTAAGGTTTACTATTTCAATCTTTTTTGGGATAATATGTGATTATTTATGTATCTATCTTAATTCTAATTACCCATCTTTAGTCACATAAGTCTGTGTAACTCATATATATGTGAATAATAATATATATTCTTCCAATATGTTTAAAGATGTCATTCTCATCTCTATAATGTGAATCTATATTATTCCTAACATCATGCTTATGATGTATATTAGTGTATGTATATTTGACATGAATATCTATTAGGTTCACTAATATACACATGCTTTGATCCAACTAACATGTCATCTAGATATATGTTTATAAAAGTATATTCTTTTACACATTATTATCTTTTTCACCATTTAATTCATAAGAAGACAATATAGTTAGATGCATTCCATAATTATATTTGTATTTATAATTACCATCAATTCAATAAATATGCATTTGTGTATCTAAGGTTTGTTGAAACATGATCATCGAAATTCTTGATAATTTATGTGTAGTATTAAAATGTAACTCATCTTATATATAATCTTCATTTATTAGTTGAGCCATGACATACAAGATTATAATAAGGAAACATGCTCATCTTACAGCCATCGTTTGATATATAGTACTACATGGATACATGTATAAACTAATGGGATGTATACAAGTAAGTCAATATGATATAATAATGTGAACATATTTTGCAAAAGAATTCCTTAGTTATAGATCTACTATACGGATCATAAACTAATATTTAGATATCATCTTTAACCACACTCTTACATGCAAGACCTATTATGATTATTTCCTATATATGGTTTAGTGTATCAGCATTAGTATAATACTCATATGTATAATAGTATTTATATATATAAATAGGGTTAACTTGATTACAAGTTTCATGTATTACCATGGTTTACTTCCACTGTCATAATAAGTTAATTATTGAAAAATAGGGAAAGAATTACTGAACTTAGACAACAGTAACCAATGGATCTATGATGATCCATTTGTGAGCATATCTAGGGTTCATCCCAAGATACTTCCTTCAGATCTTCAGGTGGTGTCTTACTGCTAGTCGACAAAACATCAGGTGGTGTTGTAGGTATTAATGACGGTGTCACAACATCATTGTGTTTGATACAGGAGAAGGAGTCGATGACATTGCAAGAGAGGAGTCAGTATCATTGCTATCAGGGTGTGATGGCATCGAGGCTGTTCTGAAAGAGGAGTTGTGTTGCAGTCATTTCTTGGTGGTATCGGGCAAGGTGAAGGAGAAATAGGAGGAGAAGAGTGTGGTTCTTGATCTTCTTTATGGTCATCGATAGATGGGGGAAGGAGGGACTCCATCAGGCTAGGATGTGAAGATCACAATGGATTGAATCCACTTTAGGTCACTGCTGATGGGAAGTCTTCTATCATCATCTTTGATGTTATGCCACCTCCAGAGTCTTCTCAATTGAGGCCATGACACAGGCCATCGATGGTGGAGGTTGTTGTTGAAACACATGTTAAGTAGCAGAGTAGGGAAGGCGGGTGATTCATGTATGATGTTGGCATCAGTGATGTCGTCTGAATTAGTGGATGTGTCATCTGAAGAAGGGAGGCATCCGACTAGATAGGGACTTGAGCGGCACCCTTGGTGATCTGGTGAGCTTTTCTTGTTGTTGTGATGTGTTTGTGATGACCAAGGCAAGAAGGAGGCTTGTAGGTGGTCGAGGTGTTTGATAGTGGCAGGATTTAGTGAGACAGGTTGCAAGAAGTGGTGGTGTAAAAAGTTTGTTCTAATCCTATTCGAATGATGAGGGCTGGGCAGTGGAGAGGTGATTGGTTACAAGTGGCTGGGTGAGGTGATGGTGGAACACATGAAACATGTTGGTTGGTGGGGAGGGGTTCGTAGGGGCACCATTGTTCTTTATTTTAATGATCTTTAGTTGATCAGAAGGTGCCCATGGTCTTCTTGATGTTGCGACTGCCGAGTGCAGTGAAGGGATTGGCTGGACGATAGGGTGCCAAAGGAGATGAAGAAGGAGGAATATGGGCGGCTAGGGCTTGGGGTGTTGAGGAGGAAAGGAAGGAATGGGGGGGATATAGGAGATGGACATGAGAGAGGACAAAGACGACATGGTGTCACTTATTTTGGAGGGGGAACAGGAGATCGCGTTCGAGATGGAGAGGGGAGTAACGCAATGATGCGTTATAGGTTTAGTAAAGAACTTAATTGCTTAGTCAAATACCACATTTAAAACATAAGGTGATTAGGATTTGAAATACTAATTCAATTGGGACAACAACTAATATCCAATTATTAAGCAATTTAGAGGGCAGGTTAATTAGGAGTCCATTAGGTTTCCTTTATTCCATGCATTAGGAATTTATATATATTATAGTTGCATATTTATCTAATAAATTAAGATGGTACTGAAATTCCACTTGACTTGAAAATTCATGGGTTTGCTAATTGAAGTGTTTGGAGTCTAATTTTACATTAATTTCTTATTCTAAACACATTTTTATTTGATTGTATGCTATTTTCCTATATATATTTATGTATATATAATACCTTTCTTAATAAATTTCGATATAAAATTTCTTATTTCTCGTTTCTTATCCCACAACCTCATAAAATCTCTAAATTACTATAATCTACTAATTATCTCTCACTAATGGTAATTTTGCATTATTAGACTCTAATTAACACATTAGTTAAGATATTCGTGCAAAAACCCATTCATTGTGATGAATGTGGGTAAATATAGTTCACATCATTAAGTATTGATCAATTTCAACATTTAGGACAAAGAGGATAGAAAAGAAAGGAAAATTTATGGAAAAGGACAAAAAGGTTGTGAAGGAAATAAAATCTTAAAAATGCGTTAAATTGCAAATTAAATCTAAGATTTAGTATGTTACACTAACACCATCAGACACCCGCATGCATGTTTTTGGTTGCACTTGCTTTGTCCTTCTTCCTCGACATAAGCAAAAAAAAAAACTTGATGCACGGTACATACATTCTGTCCTTCTGGGATACAATGATGAATAGGAAGGCTGACTTTGTTTTGGTTTTGTTACGCATATCCACCACACAAAAAACATGCTTCCTTTCTTGATGATACACCTTACTACACTTCCACCAACAAAGGCCACACATTACTTTACAAGTTCATCACTATCACCTCATGAAGAACCCATTACCAAAGAAACTTTCACCATAAACCTTGAAATTGAAGCTAACCCTATTGAGCTTCCAAATATATTGAGGTCAACCTCGTAGAGTCCTCCATTGGGATCAATGTGATAATCCATTGTTGCAAGAGAGAGATTACTCAAATTAATGCCCTCTTAAAAACATCAATCATCATTATCCACATAAGACACATAGAGATCACAAGGAAAAAATTTCATCCAATACCACTTATATCATTAATAGAAACATATGATTCTTATAGGAGTCCATCACAATATATATCATTTACCAACAATTTATATGTCCTTGATTAATAAAATTTCCATGTACCACTTACACAATATCACATAAAAATGTATGATTGTTACGCATATGTCCATTACAATACAGAAATTACATAAAATCTTACAACTCATATAGCTACAACTCTAAAGGTCTTGCACATATAGCAAAAACACAAACCAAAAAACATATACAAGAAAACTTGTCCACCTGCACTGAGTGTACATGGACAAAGCTTAACCTATATCTCTATATTCTTTATCTCTAGAAGAGGTCACAAAAATGTTACCTACCTCTAAGATCCTATCACACAGACATCACCTACCTCCTCATCTAGGGTCGTCTTCCTCCTTGTTGATCTTTTGTATCACTTACAGGAAAACCTTGTCGCTTACCTAGGATGTGAATACCATAAGTCCTATACATATGATATAATTTCTAAGACATATATCACTTATCAGAAAATGAAAAATTATAGGAAAACGTTCAGTTTTAGATATATGAAGATTATAAGTGTATATAGAACAATACTTACCCATCTGTACGTGTATCCTTGGATAATGTGCAAGAAGTGTCAGACAATATATAAATTTAAATCCTAATGATATTCATCGTATCAAAAGTGCATCCATGTTTAACACCAATTAAAGCTTAATAGATATGCTACATAGTTGGGATATATTTTATAATAAATCTTTAGGTAGATTCTTACCACTTAATCAACTGGCTTGATGCTATTAACCCATCCTATCAATCCATAGAAGATCTAAGAATATCTAGATTTCCCAAATCTCTCCACACAACCTCGGGTCGAGGTGATATAACTAAAATAAGAGAGACCATTAATTCAGTCTATCATGGATATATGCTTAATAGGGGAACCACCAACCTTACACCATACCTATGTACAAAGGTCATGATACCAAACTCAAGGAATAAACCTTCATGTCCTAATCCAATTTATCATCACATCTCATAACCCATTCCTTATTAGACCATCAACCTTTTTTAGTCCCATATATCATTTAAAGATGAAAGGATATAATTAACCACATTGTACCCATATATCCATTAATATATGGCTTTGAGCATCTTCTCACAACTTTATGTTGCTTTAAGATGTACTTGTTTTACTATTCCTCCTAATTACCTAGGGAAATATATCCATGAACTCAGGTCTCTACAACTTATATTTTTCTTTGTAGTTAGATTTATTATCTTATAGCTATAACAAGTAGATTATAACTAAAACCATCCATGAATGATAAGAAATCATGTTACCATAAACTTCAAAAGATACAGAATTGTATAGTTATTATAATCTAACTTCTCAAAACATGACATATTACTACACCTGTATCCACATCGAGGCTTATCATACAAATCATCCCTGAAAGGGTAATGGAGGTTATGATATCCTGACCATAAAACTTGGTAACCTCATTATCGAGTACCACGTTAACTGGCATTCACAACATGGTAATATAATAGATGATTAGACCCTCTTTCATAAAGGAGCCATCTTTACAGATCTCAACAACATCATAGTAAGAGATGCGACTAGAAACATGTTCAAGGGTATCCTGATGGAAAGAACGACGTATAGCTAGTACCCTATAGGAAATTAGGTTATTACCATTCTTAAAGCAATGTTCTTAGACTAAATTAGTCACCAAATTTCAAATCTATTTAGAGAAATATTTTACAATCATCCTTTAACATTTAAAAGGCTACTCATAGTATGTAACCTTAACATACAATTCATAGTATTGACATGCTAGGCTGATGGTGCATAAATATATCATCTTTTAACATTTTTAGGAATTATTACAACAATATCTTGACATGCATGTATAAGTAGGTAAATAAATGAGTCAAAGGTATACCACTTGCTTGATGGGAGCATAAACAAGCTCACCCATAGAGAACAACAATGAAGCCTTGAGCTTAAAGACAATTCAGTAACTAAAGGACTCTAAGATCTAAGCTTCTTCTCTCAGTTCACTCTACAACTATCAATCTACAACCTAACAATGATTAGAGGAAGGATGAACGAGATGAAATAGGGTATAAGACTCAATAGTGAAAATTCTATAGAAAAACCAGCTAGAAAAAGTGTGTGGAAGGAAATAAGGTGTTAGATCATCAAGAGCATCGAGGATCAAAGTTATTCTTACTTGGATATAGGATTAAAAGTCACCAGGAAGCTCATCATGCACCTACAAAGAAGAGAACAAAGGAAAATAATGACGAGGTCAAAGACCGTTAAAAGCAAGAATCTCATTATTTGACTATAAGTTAGTAAGATATTAGTCTCAACATGGTATCAAATCCTAGTATATGATTCTAGTGTACAACCTTGAAGACTCCAACTGAGTGGTTGACATTATGCAGGATGCAATAAGGGAATGAGGCTATTTCCTGATATCAATAATGATTCTTGATTTGGATGCATGACCTTTATTAAATTATTTGTATTTATTTCCATTGTATTTATAGGGTTTCTACCAACTCATACTATTGTACCCCATGATCACACTCAAGACTTTTATTCACCAAGTTCACATGAGAGTGAATGTTGGATAGGGCATGCATGGTTCAAGATGAAAGACATCCATTGGAAGCACAATACAGAGTATCGAGTAATGTATCACTTCAAACATTGGACTTTGTGGGAGATTTTTTACTTTATTGGTTGTTAATAATTAAGGTAACATGGTTTAAGCCCAATGTAGGTGCAACTAAACATGAGGAAGGAGTAAAAAGTTCTTTACTTTTATGCAAATGGGAAGAAATTTTGATCCCACATTGTCCACTTCTAAATCTTTGAGCTCATTATATGTAGGAGTACATGTGACACTAGTGTCCAAAACCTATAGGGGAGGGTATGCTCACCGTTATGGTGGATACGAGGACCATACACATACAGACGCCCACATGCTCCACACTAGACCATCTCCATAACCTCGTGGGGCTGGTCTGGGTCGAGGATTGACACATTCATCATGAGTCATGGGCTATGAGAATTATATTCTATTTTCTATCTCTCTTTGCACAAAAGGATAACTACTTAATTTATCAGTTAATTTATTATTTCCTAAAAGGTTTTGTTAAAGTGAATCAGAAAGAGATTCCTTATATTACTATTACATGTACAAGATCAATCATGAGATCATGTCTATTTAATTGGTAATAGGACGAAGCATGGGAGGGTTATAAATAAGGTTCATGACATTACAGCTAATAACAACTCTTAGAATCTGCAAATTTTCATTGAATCCTTAAGTTGTTTTTTGCCTTTTATAGCCTCCATTCCATGCATGCAACACTTCTCTTATGGAGTTGGCCTCCTCTATAAGAGAACATTCATCTTTTTAGCCACCATTTGATGCAACGCTTCTCTAGAAGAGTTGACCTCCATGCATATCCCTCTTGCAACGTGTTTGGAACTTCCTTCCCTATAAAATGTCTCATTTTCTTATAGATGTATATGTTGGAAAATATGGCCACCGACAAGGCAGTAGAAACAAAAAATTTATTGTCACATTCCCCTTGAACCAACAGATCACATCAATAACTATGCAATGGGAATGATGGTTTATGAGCATATACCTGGTCCTGGAGCAATTGCATCAACAATCTCCTCGTCGATGTGGTGCATGATTTCCTGAAGTTGCATTCGAACAATGTTTGTTTCGGCCTCCAATTTGATTACCATAGATTGAAGGTTGACCTTGTCCTCCTGAGCAGTAGGAAACAACCTCCTCGCCTCTGTGGTAGTCCACACGGACCACCGAGAACTCTTGACATTCCTGTAGAATAGACAAGACAGAATTGTCCCCTTATGTTGGTGTATTAGTCACCAACTTACACTCTCAAACAATCTTGTTTTCTAGAAGTTGTCCTCCTTTTATCCAACAAGACTTGCTCAGATTCTCTCAGTTACAATAACCAGATAAGACAAAAACTATCAGAGCAACTGATGTTTATAGTTGTGTGTTTTCAGAAGCCCCAATACCCCTCTATTTCTAGGAGGGGTTAGGGTATGAGTTCCCAATTTGTGCCATAGTTGAAGGGTTTGCAATTTTCATGAATTCATAACTCTATGATAGATGAATTGGTCAGTTTACAGGTGAACTGGTCGGTTCATAGGTGAATTAGTCGGTTCACTAATGAGTTGGTCAGTTCACTACCAACCGATCAGTTCACTAGTACGACAGGTGAATTGGACAGCTCACTGGTGAACCAGTTCACTAGTGAACCGATCGGTTGGCAGTGTGAGCCAATCAGTTCACACAGTGAACCGATCGTTTCATATTGTTTCCCAAATCGCAATTGGTTTCCAATTAATGTCCAATATTAATTCTTGTACCAATCCAATTGAAGAAAATAAAACAATCATCTATTCCAATGAATCAGGAAAATCACCAAAAGCTTTGGCCATCATGACCGAGACGATCTATTTACTAGGTGAACTAGTCATCTCACCAACCCTAAGAAAATTGGTTGGTGTCCTGACTGATGCACAATTCAACTAATTCAATTTCCAATCATTTTGACACTACAACCAGTCAGTTCAATACTTGAACTTGATGTTTTTGAGTCTAGTCAGTTAATTAGTTGTTTAATTGAATACCTAAACATATTTAGTAATCAACTTAAACATCATTGATTGACAAACTCTTATTCCAAGTTAATCCTATATGGGTGACCCTATAGGTCTCATATTACATTGGCAGTGAATGTCCATAACTGACTTATGAAATCACAAGCAAAAAGTGGTGCCTACTCACACATCATTGCTATCCAAGTAAATGGAAAGTTGGAGAACAACTTCAACCTACAATATATGATAGGTGTTACAGTGATATTATAATTCTTTTGTCCCTGATATCCATATTGAACTCGAGTCATGGAATTGTCACCCTTTCAATGTTCATACATGTTCCTTGAACTAGAGAAAACTGTCTGAGATATATGTGACCTCAATATCTTATATAGATTCACATGTGCATGTTCATGATTTTCTCTTTATCTCTTATCAAATGACCAAGATATCAAACTCCTATAGGAGGGAAAAATCCCATCTACATCACTCACAGTCAGTCCTCACATGTCACAACTACCCAATCATCACTGTTATGGCAGTCCTTATTCAGGGTTACGTTGGATGATGTCAAAGTATACCAAACAACATGTGATGAGTGAAGTAACTTTAGATTTAAGAACCACAATCACCACCTTCATTATGAGATATGACTATGACCACCAACTATGGTTTCCATGTGTCACTGTCAAGGTCGACCTATCTGATACACTGTTCTCTAATAAGTATATGTGTTCTTGGTTTGATATCACATATCCTGACTGATGAGATTTTTTCATCAACCAACCCACACTCTAGGCTTATGTGTTATTTTTGTCTATCTACCTTCCACAATAACATCTAACTAGGGACATAACAAGAATGTACATACTCTTAACATATGTATGATCTCATTGTTCAAGTCATGTACTTGAAGACATATGCCGTTGAGTATATGTCATTCTTTAGACATCTATTATGTTTCCTCATTAGCTCATAACTCGGTGAAACATAATGAATCAGAAGATTGCCTTTAATAAGATGAATCAAATTCTTTATCTTATATGCCATCGCAATGATCATATGATTGGCTCTCTAGGCATACATACAAATAGACTCCTACTTGAACTTAGATCAAATTACCTACATTTCTCATTCCAAGCAATCTAAACATGTCCATCATGTTTCTTCTAAGCAAGTTCTAGTCCAGTGGGTTAGCAACATTTTTTCTTTTAGTTGGTATATTGCATGTTTCACATCTCTTCGCTGTATGACATTTCATATGAGACAGAATTTTGTAGTATGCTATATGATATTCCTTGCATGAAAAGTATCTCCATTGTTGTCATAGTTGTCATCAATGGTCAAAACATCTTTAAGTTCATCATATGAACTTATAGATTCAAATATAACTTACTCTTGTGTTCATAACATCACGACATATAGCTCAAATTGTAGAATCAACATAATGGTCTACAGTTTGGAACTCTTTCCAACTAATAACTCTTCTCTAAGATTAATCACACACTTTTATATTTAGATTTGTATCTATCATTTCAGAAGCTTGTATCGATGTAACTATTTACATCTAACTCTTCCTTGTAACCATAGAGTAGGAACTGATCCTCAACACTTCCCATGTACTAATGGATGTGCTTTATGGTATTACAATGACTTTCATTGAATGATGACCAATGTCAACTTGTCATTTACAATACATACAAGATAATGGGTGAGTGAACTATATTGCATATAGATCCAAATGAGAATGCATATGGAATTTCCTCCATTCTTCACAATAATCAGAACACTAGATTCTTGAGAAACGAATCCAATTCATATGGATAGATTCTCTCTTACTCAATCCTTCAAGTTGAACTCTTTCAGTATCTTACAATCATATGTGCTCATATTTAGGTTAAGAAACTTTCCAGATCTATTTTTATAGATCTCAATTCCTATCACATAGTATGTTTCACCTAATTCTTTATGATGAAGGTGATTTCCGTGCCAGATTTCAATACTCTAGTATTGTTATGTCATTCCTTGTAAATATGTGGAATGTTTATGTATATGCTCCCAATAAATCTTTTGTAATCACAAATTTCAACTTTTATCTTGACTCAAGTCAAACTATTTGACTATCTTTTCAAATCAAACATTCCAGTTTTGAGATGCTTGTTTCAATCTTTAGATTGAACATTGTGGCTTATAGACTTCATTTGCATTAATGGAGTTCAGAAAAACTTTAGGATGTTTGACATACACATCCTCTCTATTATTCCTTTTCAGGAATGCAGTTTCAATCTCCATATGCCAAATCATATATTCTCAACTAGCTGCAATAATAAGCATGTTCATTGGAAAAGGGAACTCGTCATGCTCAACACTTGAACTGGTTTGAAACCCTGTCAACCAATCTATCATTTTATGATATCCATGTTGTTTTTCTTCTTGAACCATCAACTACACCTTATGGGTTTTACCCCTCTAGGTGATACCATCAAGGTCATACCTTGTAGGTGTACATGGATTCTATTTTGGATACAATGTCTTCAAGCCATTACTCAGACTTTGTTCCCTCAATAGTTCTTAGTTGATTGTTGGCACATCATCTTATGACCAACTCCCAATTTCTTTGAGTTATAGGATTCTCAATCTTTTAATCTCAGACTAGAACTATGAGTTGTGTGTTACATAAAGAGCTTGATATTCCACATTGTTCCTCCTTAGGCTCCTATTGGTTTGGTTTAAGTCATAAGTTCCGTGGAACTCATTTTCTAAGAAATCTAGTTCAGTTTATAGAACTTGAGTTCCATTCACTTCTATGTGATTTTGGTTTGGTGTAAGTCATAAGTTCCGTGGAACTCATTTTCTAAGAAATCTAGTTCAGTTTATAGAACTTGAGTTCCATTCACTTCTATGTTATTGATTTGTTGTTAATGTAAATATGGAGATTTTTAAAAATATTGTTATTTTTATTGTGCAATATAAATAAGGATGGAAAAGACATAAAAAGAATAATATCCATGAAAAATTATAATATTTTTAAATCATAATAATCTCATCAAATGGTTATGGTGTAGATATTTCTTCTTTAGATAATATTTTATTACGGTACAATTATAATCTTAATAAAAATATTATAATCAAAATCACACTATAATATTTTTATTTCACTTTCCATGTAAAAGATATCATGATAATTTCCGCATTTTATGTGTTGGTAAATATATTCTTTGCTTCATCATTGTTTAACACAATGTAGAATATTAACTTTTACATACTTCTTCTAGGAAATTTTCCCGATACATGATTATAGTTAATTATCATTTCACATCACATTACTTAAACTAGAAGAATAAAAATATATTAGGTAAATCACATTGTTTTCACATCTGTGGTAATTTTTTCATGATGTTTGTATTTTGTATTTTGTAAATAGAGCTGATAATGGTGGTTATAGTGTAAAATATTATACATAGTGTGACTATAATGTAAAATATTTTGTCATATTATGTTACAATTTTAACAACAAAATATATCCACAATGCTAATATTTCTAGTCATAAATATTTTAGATGTGTCACTTATGAAAAATGAAGAATATTATTGTATAAGAAATGTTGTTACTTGTCCTGATACTCGTTTTCCACTCTTTTTAAGAGGGAGCTAAGGAACTGCGTTTTGTATGCAAGTCTGTAACTCGTCAGAAGTCATAGAACTCAAGTTCCAACATTTACATTAAACCAATCATGAAAAATTGCTTAAGGAACTCCAGTTTATAAATTTTCCATACCACTTACGACGAACCAATCAGATCCTTAAGTTCAAATGTTTTTCTTGTTGATCACAAAAATTTCAAGTTCTACTTTACTCCCACTTATTCTTTTGGAATTTGACCATCCATCAACAAACACCTTTTTTGTTGAATTGAGACAAGTAGCTTTTAACAAATTAACTTTTATGTGATTAAATCTTTTCAAGAAACTATTTTCTTGCATAAGTTTCAATCCTTAAGACACATCAGGACATTCCCATGCCATAACTCATATGTTGTCTTAAACCATTTTAAATGGTTCTTTGTTTTAGAGCTTAGCATATTCCTGTTAAGAATATAGGAAATTAGATTAAATGTTATTCACATCATGACACATCAAGTTGTGATTTCTTCTTTTTGATACATCATCATGTTTCAGGTGGAGTTTATTGTGATATACTATCACACTCTCTCCAGAAGGTCCTCAAACATTTCCTATCGAGTATTTCAATACTTGATCATATGAAAGTATCTTAATACTTTTAAGGAAGTTTTGTACTTCATTCATGTAGTTCTCTTTGAACACTTCAAGTGACTTGTATATTACTAAATAGATATCACCATATCATCACTAAATATAATGAGGTACATCAAGCCATATGTAGCATTTATTCCAAAGGTCTTTGTACATCATTATATATATCCTTGTAGAATTCGTATTCTCCTACTACTCCTAGGGACAAGTAGTTTTTTCATGTAGCTCATATATAACACTTGCATGTCTCTCACTGGTTCCACAACCAAGAGAGTCGAGAATAACATCAAAATTAATTCTAGAAATGCATTTCGCATATGTGAGCTCAATATGACTATGCTATAGATAATTATCATTTGAAATATCAATTGTAAAATTGTAGGTATTAACATTATAAAAATTCATCTTTTGATCACTCACATAAATATCATAAAACATTTAAGTCATTGTCATGCAAGATCATATATTTGAAATAGAAGCATAACAACTCTTTGTTATAATCATCCTTGTCCATACAATATGAATAAAGTAAAATGTTTCTATCACTGGAATAATGAAATAGAAGTTCAACTAACTATATTATAGACCCAATGAGATACGATAAATTCAATATGTAGACTTAAGTTGTAGAAACTCTTTCTCATTAAAGTCCATCCTTGTCCTTTGAAAAAGGATTTACTTCTGGTCGGATCATGTGCATCAATGTATGTTAGACCCAGATTTGGTATCACATACCAAGATGAAGAAGTATTAAAATTTATCTTATAACATTTATACATGAAGAAGAGGCCTCTTCCCCTTCCTTCTTCTTCTTCTTTAATTCTTCCAGAAAGAGAGGGAAATTATTTTTCCAGTGTCCAGGTTGATGACAGTGGTGACATTGCCTTTTTTCTTTATTCCTCCCTTTGCCTTGAGATTTGAAGATTTGAGCTTCTAGCTAGCTTTAGAACTCTTCTTAGCTTTCCCTTTGGCTTTGGACTTCCCCTTTATCTTGCTGATCATCATCATAGACTTGGGTTTGTCTTCCTTCATTTGTTTCTTAGTTGGTTGTCAAAATGCCCAACAACTCTGTCAATGTCTTGTCAAATTCATTCATGTTGTAGTTCATGACAAACTGACTGTGACGCCTGGGCCCACTGCCCAAGGCTCTAGTAGAGTTTCAGGAATGACGACTTTCCCCACAAACCACCACTAGCCTTAGTTGCGCGCTTTGTCACTCACACACATGCCAGGATCAACTTCCCGACAGGTCACCCATTCTAGTACTACTCCAAGTTGAGCACGTTTAACTTTGGAGTTCTTTAGTGATGTGTTCCCAAAAAAGGAGGTGCACCTTGGTGATATGGTAGTCCAATCATTCCTTATAAGATCAACTTATCTAAGTCCTCAAATCTTGGGATGTTACAATATCCCCCACTTACACTCTTGACATCCTCATCAAGGTTCAACTATATGGCCTCATAATCTGACCCCATTTCAGTGCAGACCCCATGGACACCCATCTACTGATCACGAAATACCAGCACAAGGGTGGCTACGTCAACCATGGACAACCCTTTCCTACATGTCTGGACCGCACGACTCAAGACTGGCATGCCATGCCCATGTGGGCCCCGGGTTATGGCTTTGATATCATTTGTAACGCCCTGGCCCATTGCCTAAGGCTCGAATAGAGTTTCAGTAATAACGATTGTCCCCAGAGACCACCACTAGCCTTAACTATACACTTTGTCCTCACTCACGCATGCCATGATCAACTTCCCGATAGGTCACCCATCCCAGTACTACTCCAAGCTGAGCACGCTTAACTATGGAGTTCTTTATTGATGGGTTCCTAGAAAAGGAGGTTCACCTTGGTGATATGGGTAGTCCAATCATTCCTTATAAGATCAACTTATACGCGGCCTTAAATCCTGGGATGTTACAATAAACGTCCCAGGATTTGAGGCCTCAGATAAGTTGATCTTATAAGGAATGATTGGACTACCCATATCACCAAGGTGCACCTCCTTTTCTGGGAACCCATCACTAAAGAACTCTATAGTTAAGCATGCTCAGCTCGGAGTAGTACTGAGATGGGTGACCTGTCGGGAAGTTGATCCTGGCTTGTGCGTGAGTGAGGACAAAGCACGTAGTTAAGGCTTGTGGTGGTCTATGGGGACAGTCGTCATTCTTGAAACTCTACTAGAGCCTTGGGTAGTGGGCCTGGGCATTACAAATAGTATCAGAGCCATAACCCCTCCAATAGGTGGGGCCCACATGGGCATGGCATGTCAGTCTTGATCCGTGCGGTCCAGGCATGTAAGAAAGGGTTGTCCATGGTTGATGTAGCCACCCTTGTGCTGGTATTTTGTGATCAGGAGTTGGATGTCCATGGGCCATTGTGGGTCTACACTGAAATGGGGTCAGATTATGAGGCCATATAGTTGAACCTTGACGAGGACGTCAAGAGTCTAAGTGGGGGAGATTGTAAGGATAACATGATCTTAAAAGGAATGATTGGACTACCCAAATCACCAAGGTGCACTTCCTTTTCTGGGAACCCATCACTAAAGAACTCCATAGTTAAGCGTGCTCAACTTGGAGTAGTACTGGGATGGGTGACCTGTCGGGAAGTTGATCCTGGCATGCGCGTGAGTGAGGACAAAGCGCGTAGTTAAGGCTAGTAGTGGTCTGTGGGAACAGTCGACATTCTTGAAACTCTACTAGAGCCTTGGGTAGTGGGTCGGGGCGTTACACTGACTGTATGACTCTGGAAAAGACTGTAGAATCACATCAGTGGCCAACTCTTGACCCAAGGGAAATTCCAATCTAGTAAGGTTCTCCACATACTCAATGAGCTTGAGTACATAAGGACCTACTGGATCTCCTTCTACCATGTTACATTTGAATAGTTCCTTAGAGACATCATATATCTCCTATCTTCCCTGATCTTGGAACATGTTCTTAAGATATGTGACCATCTCAATAACATCCATGTTCTCATGCTATCTTTGCAACTCATACATCATGGAGCTCAACATTAGGGATTTGATATCCATAACATCTTCAGTATGCTTCTTTTAATTATCCATGTCAGACTTAGATGCAATGGGAAGAGATTCTTTTTGCTCTGGTGTCTCCATGACATAGAGCTTGCGCTCCTTTGTTAGAACAATTGTCAATGTCCTAAACCAGTCATGGAAGTTGTTCACATTTAACTTGTCCTTCTCAATGAACAATTGGAAAGAAAAGGTCTTTTTGTGTGTTGCCATTTAATTTTACACAAGAATTTGCAATTTTATAAAAAAAACTCATTTTTGATTTCATTTGATTTGATATATATGACAATATTCTATTAATTCTTTTATTAATCATCACTCCCACTATTTTATTCAATTAATAGATCTCATATATCAATTTAGAAGATTGCAATGCACAACCTTCTAGTGAGCCAAGATCCGAAACAATTAAACTATTACCGACCAATGCCAACGTCCATGGTCAATCATTAACGTAGGAAACTTTTGCCAATTGCATCATATGCAATTCTTAGATAGATGATATGCAAAACTCATTTTTGTAATCATCTGCATGCCTGTGGAACTTAATCCCATTAAGAATCACTAGTTAAGCCTGACCCAAAAGATAACACAAAAGATATGCACCCTTCTTGGCCAGAAGCTACATATCTACCATCACAATTCTATGAGATAGATAGCACACCACACTCTGGTGTAACCTATGCTTGGTCAATAAAGCTTTTTGTGGCAACACATCCCACTATCACACAGACATCGAGGTGTTACGCAAAAATGTATGGAAATCACCATAACCACAGATTACCAAAACATGGGTTTATTAAAACCAATTGCGGAAACTGATAAACTGAGAAACTAATACATTCCAGACCACATCCTGCAAGAAACAAGTTATATAAACATATAAAAGCCTTGAAACCTGTCCACAGCTTAGAGCAAACAACTGTCTTTTCATCACATGAGTTCATCACCTGTTTATACATACAAAAAGGCCCTCGTCCGGCCAACAGCAGGATATACAAAACATCAACAACTATACATCGTGAAACAACGTCGAAACACCTCCAAGGACCTGAGAGTACATGGATGACTCTAAGACTCTACTACAAAACATCCAAAACAACAGCATATCCATCGCTTTCCTTCTACTGCTCTCCTTGCTGCTCGGCCGCAACTCCGTGACCACCTCCATGTCTAGCTCGACCACCTAAAAAGGGGTATAAACCGGCAAAGTGAGACAATAGAACATTGTCCCAGTGAGAAACATAACTCCCTGCCGAAACTACAAAACCTCAGGTATATATATAAAGCAGCTAGCTGATAAAAAGTATAACAAGAGCAGTTATAGAATAAAGCTGTCCATACTTTAGCAAGCTTACCATATGTACTCAAGTATTACTTTGTGGAACATTATTAACAAGACAAGATATATAAGTCCTACTACATATGAGGAACATATAAGCAACTACAAGATATGATGCGGGTAACTACACAAATAAGGCCTCAACCAATGTTTCGTGTTTGTCTTAAATAGTAGTACTATTCGGCTGAATTATGTATTCTTATTATGTGCTGAGGAAGAGTCGTACCACTCAGATCCAACCTTCGGTTGCGAAACCCAATCCGGTTCCATACAAGGTCAATGGGAGAGTCGGACTCCATGACCTCTCCACCTCATGGTCAGTGCATGAGTAAAACACAAGCAGGACCGCAGTCTCATGTTGAAGTGGTCTTAGCCACAGAGTCAGGCTACCCTCTGCCTAGCCCACCTCGGTATAGGTCTCGGCGCTAGTGAAACTGAGCCACGGGCCTGTTCACCGTGCTCTGAGCCATGAACGCATTCATGCTCCTTATATCACATATCCTGAGACATGGGCCTGTTCACCATGCTCTTCAATACAATTGGGCTACGGGCCTGAATCCGCATCCTGGAGTCTACAACCGAAGTTGCGCTCTTACCTCCTCACTTTAGGCTAGGAGCAACCTTGCATATTCAACAATATGCGCTCCGGGTTAACCCGTAGGAGAACCCGTTTCACCATCACCAATTACTGACGATGATGGATCTATGGCCAGGGCAACTACATGATATATTTCACTGTGATTAATTAGTATCTTTTATATGGATTGCAAGATTCAACAAAGTTGTATAACATGCAATAATAACAGAAGTAAACAATGAAAAACTCGACATTGTGCTTTCACTACAATTCACATCATACTGATCCATCACAAGGATCCCACATCACATGTTATCACTTGGCCTCTTGCCAATCATCCAGATCCATCAAAAGGATCATCACATACCATGGGATCTCAATCCCTCATCACATAGTGCCACTGCCTCTCAAGGCTTACATCATCATAACGGGATAGCAATCATGTACAGTATACATATTATTTCCAACGTTAAGAGTAACAATCACAACAGGGTTACTCAGCATATACATATGCCTCATAGTCCTTTTATTTGACTATGCATTACCTGCATGGTTAATGTATTTCAATAATCGAAGGTTTAACAGAGAGACCATGCTATCAATACAAGGTGACATCAAAGATTAGATATACTTTATTAATCATGCATCAACTTATGATCATGGGCATAGGGTACATCATTAAGCAAACCTTCTTACATGTTTATTATTTTCCTTAGCATTGTATAGATAATCATGATGATCAAGTCCATGTATATAGTCATGTTAAGTTTAGATGAACAAGCTTTACCATACGGAACACTATTAAGCATGCACGCATGTCACCATCGTTTTAATTAAGAACATATACAACTAGTCTGCTTTTCAAGATACATAAAACCCTCACCACAAGTACTAGGAACCCTCATGAGAGGTTGTGTCATGCAACCTGCCCTCACCCAAAGCTCATCACCTAACATCCAGCACACAACGCTGTGTCACAAGAGGGGTATCGTGTGTTAGAGGTATCGGGCACTTCAGCATATAGGGCAACGCCCGTCACAGTAGGGTGTTATCAGCCGATACAAAGCCATCTATCGGGCATGTGACGCCCATCACAGACTTGCCCAACAACACCCGTCACAAGGCAGCTATCGGCTAGGTCACCCCACAAAAGATAACGACCAAGGAAGGTAACTCATCCATGTATCGTGCACCCTACTGGACCAAGGCCTAACGACCGTCACAGGTTAAGATACAAGGTGTGGCGCCCATCACTGATAAAGAGATATCGCCCACCTCAACAGGCCTATCGACAAGAAGCTAGGTCCAGAGAGCTGTCGGGCAGCACCTATCCCCACTCATAACGACCAAGATACTACTCACAAGGTCATCGTCTTCCTCAAGTGCAAGGACACCCAAAACCCTAGTGGGTCAAGGAGACGGCTCACCCAATCAACTAAGAAAGAGGGGTCTTGCACATCAACCATCACCCAACAGGCAACACAAGGAAACCCATAGAAAGAGTCACCACATACCATGCTCACCCTTCTAGTCCATGGTGAGAGGAGAGTGTTGCTTAAGCGACTAGAACACAAGATCACCTCAATCGTCCAAGGGAAAGAGGGGTGTTGCTCATGGTACTAGAAGGTTAAAATCACTCTTCTAGACCAAATAGAGAAAGGAGTATTGCTCACCAAGAAACCCTAATCCAAAAGGATCGGCCAACATGGAAGCTTAAGCAAGGTACTAAGCTACTAACATATAAACAAGATCATGGAAGGAGATAATTTAGTTAGGGTTAGAAGTTATGTAACCGACCTCAAGCAAGCTCCAAGCTCCTAGCTCCAAGCACCACCAAGCAAGGAAGATAGAGACTCCAAGGCTATCGGCCACCAGCTAGCTCCTCCAAGGGGATATCGGCCACCAGCAAGCAAAGAGAGGGTTGTGTTGTGCACACCAAGGTGGAGAGGAACTAAGGATCCAAAGGGACTCCTAGGAAAGGAAAGGAACCACCTATATAGAAGGAAAGGGAGGAGAAAACAAGGTTGATCCAAGAAAGGTGTTGCCTACCTGGGGACAGTTGTCCTAGTGCACGAGCCACCACTCTAGCAAGCTCTATACACATGTCCAAGGTATGTACCAAGTGTCCAGTAGTGGTGACACAAACGAGGTCAAAGCTAGGTCAAACATCATGGGCGACACAACAACTAGCACCATGGGCAACACACCTCATCCCCATGGGCGACACACACACCTTGGCCGACACACATCCATCCAGGGCGACAAAACCACTTCTTTCCCGATATAAGGGTCCAACCAAGCCAAAACAAAGCACCACAAGGCCCAACAAGCTCAACCAAGCCCAAAAGAACTCAGGAAATGGGCCCAAGCCTTCCTCTCTACCCTAGAGGAAGCAAAGAGAGAGAGGAACACCTCACAAGGTGGCAACTTGCCTTCAAAACCCTAAACTTGGTTTATTTGCAAGTAGCACCTCCAACTCTCAACAAAGCACAACTAAACCCTAATCACCACCAAAGGTGATTAGCAAGCACCAAAGCATCAGGGTTAAGCAAAGAAAATAGGGTAAACCCTAAACAAAGGTCAGGGTCCTTACAAGCTAACCCCCTTTAAGGGATTTTGTACCCGAAATCCGAAGAGAAAAGCGAGGGATACTTCCTCCTCATCTCTTCCTCAAGCTCCCACGTGGCTTCCTCAATGCCACGATGATGCCATAGGACCTTCACAAGAGCCAGGTCCTTTCTCTTCAGCTTCTTAACCCTTCTGTCAAGGATTGCCACAGGACCTTCCTCGTAGGTCACATCTTCATCAAGCTCAACCTCAACTGGCTGTATCACTGTTCCTGAATTTGGATGACTTTTCTTCAGCATACTGACATGGAAAACTGGATGTAACCTATGCAACTCTGGAGGAAACTCTAACTCGTAAGCTACCTTACCAATTCAAGCTATGACTGGGTAAGGCCCCATATACCTGGGTGCTAACTTACCCTTCCGGCCAAACCTCATCACACCTTTCCACGACGAGACTTTGAGATACACTTTGTCTCCTACCTGGAACTCCAAAGGTCGTCGTCGATTGTCTGCATAAGACTTCTGCCTGTCCTGTGCCACTTTCAACTGTTGCTGTATCACCTTGATCTTTTCTGTTGCCTGTTGTACTAACTCAGGACCTAACAACTGATATTCACCAGACTCGTACCAACACAAGGGAGATCTGCACTTCCCGCCATACAAGGCCTCATAAGGAGCCATATCAATGCTCTGCTGATAACTGTTGTTGTAGGCAAACTCTATCAAACTAAGATGTACATACCAGCTGCCTAAGAACTACAAAACACAAGCACGGAGAAGATCCTCCAAGATCTGAATAGTCCTTTTAGAATGTCCATCTGTCTGTGGGTGGAAAGCGGTACTGAACCTCAACTGCATTCCCAACGCTCTATGTGACTGTTCCCAGAAACGACTCGTGAATTGAGGACCTCTGTCAGAAACTACCGTTGCTGGCACACCGTGCAAACGTACTATCTCATCCACATACACTCGAGCGAGCTTTTCTATTGTATACGTTGTCTTTACTGGTAGGAAATGGGCAGACTTCGTCAATCTGTCCACTATCACCCAAATGGAATCATGATTTCTAGTTATCCTGGGTAGACCGACTATGAAATCCATGGTTATATGATCCCATTTCCACTGCGGTATCAGCAAAGGTTGCAACGTACCTGCCGTCTTCTGATGTTCAGCCTTGACTTTCTGACAAACCGCACATCTTTCCACGAACTCCGCTACATCTTTCTTCAAGTCTGGCCACCAATACAAGTCCTTCAGACTATGATACATCTTGGTGACACCTGGATGCATAGCATACATCGATGTGTGTGCTTCCTCAAGCACTAACTTGCTCAGATTATTCACATCTGGAACCACTATTCTGTTACGATAGTAGACTAGTCCATCCTCAGACTCGTGAAACCCATCACACCCTTCGCTGCCAAACTCTGATCTGATCAACTGTACTGCATCACCTGTCTGCTGGGCATCTTTGATCTGTTGTCTTAACGTAGGCTTGACTTGCATCTGTGCTAAAAGTCAAGCTAACGAAGAAACTTTTATCTGCACATTCATCTATCGCAGGGAAACAAACATATCCCGTCTATGGCCTACCAGAGAACTCAACTGTGCCTTCTTCAAAGAAAGAGAAGAAGACTTTTGGCTAAGCACATCAACTACCACATTTGCCTTACCAGGATGATACTCGATAGTGTAGTCATAATCATTGATCAACTCCATCCATCGACGCTGTCAGATGTTCAACTCATGCTGCGAAAAGATGTATCTTAGATTATTATGATCCATAAAGATCTAACACACTGCCCCATAAAGATAGTGTCTCCAAATCTTTAACGCATGAACCACGACTGCCAACTCCAAGTCATGAGTCGGATAGTTCTCCTCATGTTTCTTAAGCTGTCGTGAAGCAAAAGAAACCACATGATCATCCTGCATCAGCACACAACATAAACCTTTCTTGGAAGCATCACAGAAAACAACATAACCCTTCCCGGGCTCTGGCAGGATTAACACTGGAGCACTGGTCAGTTTCTCCTTCAAACTCTAGAAAGCTTGCTGACATTGATCATTCCAAACAAAAGGCACATCCTTTCTTGTCAACTTTGTCATCGGCAGCGCAATCGTACTGAAATCCTTGATAAACCTCCGGTAGTATCCTGCTAAACCCAGGAAACTATGAACTTCTGTCGGCGTCTTTGATTGTTCCCAATCTGCAATAGATTCCACCTTCTTCGGGTCCACTTTGACACCTTCAGCAGATATCACATGACCTAAGAAAGTCACTTCTTCCAACCAGAATTCACACTTACCGAACTTGGCATACAACTGATGTTGGCAAAGAAGAGTCAACGCTCGACGAAGATGTTTCTCATGCTCTTGCCTGTCCAGACTGTAGATCAAGATGTCATCTATAAAGACTACAACAAACTGATCTAAGAACGGACCGAACACTCTGTTCATCAGGTCCATGAAAGCAGTAGGTGCATTGGTTAGCCCAAACGGCATAACCACGAACTCAAAATGATGATACCTTGTCCGAAAAGCTGACTTTGGTATGTCATCCACCTTTATCCTCAACTGATGATATCCAGACCGTAGATCGATCTTCGAAAACACTGTAGCACCACGCAACTGATCGAACAGTCATCTATCCTTGCAACGGGTATTTGTTCTTGATCGTGACCTTGTTCAACTACCGGTAGTCGATACACAACCGCATCGAACCATCCTTCTTCTTGACGAACAACACTAGAGCACCCCAAGGCGACATACTTGGTCTGATGAAACCTTTGTCCAGCAACTCTTGTAACTACTTCTTCAGCTCTGCCATCTCCATTGGAGCCATCTTGTACGGTGTCTGTGCAACTGGCTGCGTACCTGGAACCAGATTGATCTCAAAATCAATCTCTTGGGGTGGAGGAACACCAAGAAACTCCTCAGGAAACACATCAGCAAACTCTCAGACAACTGGCACCTCTTCAAGTCTAGGACCTTTCGCCTTGGTAGCCACAACGACATCTACCACATGAGCTAAGAACGCCTCACATCCCTGTCGAAGCAACTTCTCTGCCACCATAACTGATACCAGACACGTCGGAAGAATCTTCCTATCTCCTTGGAAGATCCACTTCTCTCCATCATCATCAAATACTGCCTGCTTGGAACCACAATCCAACACAACCTTATACTTCTCTAAGGTATCCATCCTAAAGATGACATCAAAACCATGCATATCAAGTGGTATGAGATCCACTTGAATGCGGTGTCCTGAGAAAGACAAGACACAAGATGGACACTCTTCTTGAAGCAATGAGGAACCATCAAGAGGGGTTTCTAACAACAAGCTATCCTTCTTACGACTAACAGGTAAACGATAGTTTTCAAGCATACTATAGGCGATAAAAGAGTGTGTAGCACCCGGGTCAACCAGCACAGATATAAAGCAAGAAGAAGACATATCAGAATGAAATAACTCCATCTGACCTTTCACTACTCGCGGGTTGACTATCGCCTCTGGCTGACTCATAGCATAGAATCGAGCTGTTGCTTGCTATCAACGCCCTCTGCTTCCTTGAGCAGACGATCCAGCTTGAGACGCTGAACCACGTCCTCATCCTATGCTACCATTGGGCTGCTGTCTGTCCGATCCTTGATGATTCTGCCTCGGCTGCTGCGTCACTTCAACATCTCTATTTGAGCAGTTGAACCTCTAGTGCCCGATCTGACCACACAGATGGCAGGCTCTGTCGTCAACCCGTGGCCTAGATGGCCCTGTCACTGCCACGGAAGCTGTACTGGGTGCCTTCGACGGTGAAGAAACATAACCTCTTCCTTTACTCGGAGACCACTGAGACGGTCCACCAGAACCTCTAATCACTGATGGTGTGCAAACTTTGGTTTCTTGAAGCCGCCAAACTTCTTCCCCTGGAACTGAGTAGGTATCTTCTTAGCCATAGACTCTCTCTTTTCCCTAAATGATCGTTCGATCCTTCAGACGGATTCCACAAATATAGCAAACCACTCTCGATTCTCCAACACAGACACCGGTGTTTCCAGCTCAAAGCTCAGACCCTTCTTGAAACATCTGATCCGCTCCTCATCAGTCACTGCCATGTGAGGACAAAAGCTCAACAGATCCATGAACTTGGCTTCATACTCAGTGATGTTCATCGTTCCTTGTCGCATGCTCTCAAACTGACTGATCTTCTCATCCAGATACGTTTTCGGAAAGTATCTACTGACGAACTCGCGTCGGAAAACTTCCCAACAGATCACCTCACCAGGCCGCTTCTCTTCCTCGATGGTCCACCAGTGACCAGCACTACCTTTCAGAAGGTAGACAACGTGCTTTACTTTGTCTGCTTTGGGGATGTCGAGGATCCGGAAAGCCTTCTCAAGACTTGTCAGCCACAGATCTGCATCCGCTGGATCATCCGTTCCAGCATAATCTGAAGCTCCGACTCGGCGAAGCCGCTCGAAGGTCTTCCCAATACCCGATGCTTCTCCATGGGGAACCTGTGCTATCGGAGGAGGCACTGGCAATTGCTAAACCATGAGATTCATCGTATCCATCATATGTGCCATAAGCTATTGGTAGGCAGGATGTTCAAGAATGGATGGGTTAGGTTGGGGGACCTCAGGAACCCGATCTCCATGTGCCTGCTCAAAAGCTCCATCAACTAATGCAGCATCGCTGTGCTCAACAGTGTGTTCTTCATGGTTTCCAGACATCTTGGCTTTTCTTCCGCTGCGGTAGAAGATAATTATGAGATATTCTAGAAAATGCACAAGAACAAACACAACCTAGTCCTAAATCCATGTAGACTCAGCGAACCTAAAGCTCTGATACCAAAACTTGTGGCAACACATCCCACTATCACACAGACAACGAGGTGTTACGTGAAAACGTGCGGAAATCACCATAACCACAGATTACCAAAACATGGGTTTATTAAAACCAATTGTGGAAAACTGATAAACTGAGAAACTATTACATTCCAGTCCACATCCTGCAAGAAACAAGTTATATAAACATATACAAGCCTTGAAACCTGTCCACAGCTTAGAGCAACAGCTGTCTTGTCATCACATGAGTTCATCACCTGTTTATACATACATAAAGGCCCTCATCCGGCCAATAGCAGGATATACAAAACATCAACAACTATATGTCGTGAAACAACATCAAAACACCTCCAAGGACCTGAGAGTACAGGGATGACTCTAAGACTCTACTGCAAAACATCCAAAACAACATCATATCCATCGCTTACCTTCTACTGCTCTCCTTGCTACTCAACCACAACTCTGCAAACACCTCCACGTCTAGCTCGACCACCTAAAAAGGGGTATAAACCGACACAGTGAGACAATAGAACATTGTCCCAGCGAGAAACATAACTCCCCGCTGAAACTACAAAACCTCAGGTATATATAAAGCAGCTAGCTGATAAAAAGTATAACAAGAGCAGTTATAGAATAAAGTTGTCCATACTTTAGCAAGCTTACTAGATGTACTCAAGTATTACTTTGTGGAACATGATTAACAAGACAAGATATATAAGTCCTACTACATATGAGGAACATATAAGGAACTACAAGATATGATGAGAGTAACTACACAAACAAGGCCTCAACCAATGTTTCATGTTTGTCTTAAACAGTAGTACTATTTGGCTGAATTACGTATTATTATTATGCCCTGAGGAAGTGAGTCGTACCGCTCAGATCCAACCTTCAGTTGTGAAACCCAAGCCGGTGCCATACAAGGTCAATGGGAGAGCTGGACTCCATGACCTCTCCACCTCACGGTCAGTGCATGAGTACAACACAAGCAGGACCGCAGTCTCATGCTGAAGTGGTCTTAGCCACAGGGTCAGGCTACCCTCTGCCTAGACCGCCTCGGTACAGGTCTCGGTGCTAGTGAAACTGAGCCACGGGCCTGTTCACCGTGCTCTGAGCCATGAACGCATTCATGATCCTTATATCACATATCCTGAGCCATGGGCCTGTTCACCATGCTCTTCAATACAATTGGGCTACGGGCCTGAATATGCACCCTGGAGTCTACAATCGAAGCTGCACTCTTACCTCCTCACTTTAGGCTAGGAGCAACCTCGCATATTCAACAATATGCGCTCCGGGTTAACCCATAGGAGAACCTGTTTCACCATCACCAATTCCTGACGATGATGGATCTATGGCCAGGGCAACTACATGATATATTTCACTGTGATTAATTAGTATCTTTTGTATGGATTGCAAGATTCAACCAAGTTGTATAACATGCAATAATAACATAAGTAAACAATATAAAACTCGACATTGTGCTTTCACTACAATTCACATCATACTGATCCATCACAAGGATCCCACATCACATGTTATCACTTGGCCTCTTGCCAATCGTCCAGATCCATCACAAGGATCATCACATACCATGGGATCTCAATCCCTCATCACATAGTGCCACTGCCTCTCAAGCCTTACATCATCATAACGGGATAGCAATCATGTACAATATACAGATTATTTCCAACGTTAAGAGTAACGATCACAGCATCGTTACTCAACATATACATATGCCTCATAGTCCTTTTATTTGACTATGCATTACCTACATGGTTAATGTATTTCAATAATCGAAGGTTTAACAGAGAGACCATGCTATCAATACAAGGTGACATCAAATATTAGATATACTTTCTTAATCATGCATCAACTTATGATCATGGGCATAGGGTACATCATTAAGCAAACCTTCTTACATGTTTATCATTTTCCTTAGCATTGTACAAATAATCATGATGATCAAGTCCATGTATATAGTCATGTTAAGTTTAGATGAACAAGCTTTACCATATGGAACACTATTAAGCATGCACGCATGTCACCATCATTTTAAATAAGAACATATACAACTAGTCTTCTTTTCAAGATACATAAAACCCTCAACACAAGTACTAGGAACCCTCATGAGAGGTTGTATCGTGCAGACTGCCCTCACCCAAAGCTCATCACCTAACATCCAGCACACAACGTTGTGTCACAAGAGGGGTATCGCATGTTAGAGGTATTGGGCACTTCAGCATATAGGGACCGCCCGTCACAGCAGGGTGTTATCAGCCGATACAAAGCCATCTATCGGGCATGTGATGCCCGTCACAGACTTGCCCAGCAACGCCCGTCACAAGGCATCTATGAGCCAGGTAAACCCACAAAAGATAACGACCAAGGAAGGTAACTCATCCATGTATCGTGCACCCTACTGGACCAAGGCCTAACGGCCCGTCACAGGTTAAGATAGGAGGTGTGACGCCCATCACTGATCAAGAGATATCGCCCGCCTCAACAGGCCTATCGCCCAAGAAGCTAGGTCAAGAGGGCTGTCGGGCAGCACCTCTCCCCACTCATAACGACAAAGATATTACTCACAATATCATCGTCTTCCTCAAGCGCGAGGACACCCAAAACCCTAGTGGGTCAAGGAGATGGCTCACCCAATCAACTAAGAAAGAGGGGTCTTGCACATCAACCATCACCCAACGGGAAACACAAGGAAACCCATAGAAAGAGTCACCACATACCATGCTCACCCTTCTAGTCCATGGTGAGAGGAGAGTGTTGCTTAAGGGACTAGAACACAAGCTCACCTCAATCGTCCAAGGGAAAGAGGGGTGTTGCTCATGGTACTAGAAGCTTAAACTCACTCCTCTAGACCAAAGAGAGAAAGGATTATTGCTCACCAAGAAACCCTAATCCACAAGGATCGGCCAACATGGAAGCTTAAGAAAGGTACTAAGCTACTAACATATAAACAAGATCATGGAAGGAGATAATGTAGTTAGGGTTAGAAGTTATGTAACCTGCCTCAAGCAAACTCCAAGATCCTATCTCCAAGCACCACCAAGCAAGGAAGATGGAGACTCCAAGGCTATCGACCACCAGCTAGCTCCTCCAAGGGGATATCAGCCACCAGCAAGCAAAGAGAGGGCTGTGTCGTGCACACCAAGGTGGAGAGGAACTAAGGATCCAAAGGGACTCCTAGAAAAGGAAAGGAACCACCTATATAGAGGGAAGGGAGGAGAAAACAAGGTTGATCCAAGCAAGGTGTCGCCTACCTGGGGACACTTGTCCTAGTGCACGAGCCACCACTCTAGCAAGATCTATACACATGTCCAAGGTATGTACCAAGTGTCCACTAGTGGTGACACAAACGAGGTCAAATCTAGGTCAAACATCATGGGCGACACAACAACTAGCACCATGGGCGACACACATCATCCCCATGGGCGACACACACACCTTGGCCGATACACATCCATCCAAGGTGACACAACCACTTCTTGCCCGATATAAGGGTCCAACCAAGCCAAAACAAAGCACCACAAGGCCCAACAAGCTCAACCAAGCCCAAAAGAACTCAAGCAACGGGCCCAAGCCTTCCTCTCTACCCTAGAGGAAGCAAAGAGAGAGAGGAACACCTCACAAGGTGGCAACTTGGATTCAAAACCCTAGACTTGGTTTATTTGCAAGTAGCACCTCCAACTCTCAACAAAGCACAACTAAACCCTAATCACCACAAAAGGTGATTAGCAAGCACCAAAGCATCAGGGTTAAGCAAAGAAAACAGAGTAAACCCTGAACGAAGGTCAAGGTCCTTACACTTTTCATGTGTGCTTCTTATGGAAAGAATAATAGAATTAATATTTTAATGGAGGGAGTTTTTATTAATTATACATATGCATTTTCCAATCACCACATATATATAGTATGTATGATATACGTGCTATATCCCACAATGCAAATTAACATGCAATATAAAACATTAGTGATGGTTGTTTACATACTACTGTAATTCTTTGGAGACACAAGGAATTACTACCTCCTCGGTATACATGACATGTATGAATATGTTGTTTGTGTAGATCTATGCTTGCCAGTCCGGGATTGATCAGTTCAACCTTTGAACCAATCAACTCACATCTTTGCCGGTTGGTTGGTCATCCACAACGGTTGTCTAGCCTCCTATCCAGCTGATGTCTGGACACCTCCAGATGGTCAGTTGGGTCCACCAGCCGGTCAATTTACTCCTCCTACGGTCTTCCCTCCTTGGTCCTCCAATCGTCTGGCTCATCACATGAAACAGTCAGCTCACTAGACGTTGATAATCATCTTCTTCTTTGCAAGAAAAGAAAGTATCACATTTTTTATTAACTTATAACATTGTAAAGAGAAACCTTGAGTTACATTTGACGAGAGAAAAGGTAGGAAAGAATAATACTGATACATCAGGAAAAGAAGGAAGAGGCTTAGTATGCAAACCAATATATAACATGAATAAAAGAATCATCCAAACACACACAAATATTTGGGTTATTGGCCATAATCATGCTACAAATCCACCACCAAAACTCATTTTTTGGGCAACACATGTGAGTTGCACATATATATATGTAATTATTATTATTTTGGATTCAAATGTGGTCTTACATTGGATATGCACATTAATCGGTTTAAGTATTCACATCATATAAAATAAATAAAAAATGAAAAAAATCGATCATATTGATTATCCCAAAACATAGTAAATTGACATGGCTTTGATACCAATGTAGCAAAATATAGCCACAGATAAGTCGGCAGAAATAAAATTTGTACTTCCATACTATCCTTGAACCAATGGATCATGTCAATAACTATGCAATGGGAAGGATGGTTTACAAGGATATACCTGGTCCTAGAGCAATTCTAGTAACAATCTCCTCTTTGATATAGTATGTGTTTTCCTGACAACAGTTTGAATTGTCCACCTAAGCGGAAGGAAACATCCCCCTTACCTCTATGGTAGTCCACACAGACTACTAGAAACTCTTGTTATTCTAGTAGAACAGAAATGAAGGAGTCATCCCCTTCTGTTGGTGTACTAGTCACCAACTTGCTCTTCCGTACCAACTTGCTTTCTTATAGTTGTCCTCCCTCTTTGTCCCTCCCTTTATCGGGAAGTACATGTTCCAGTTCTCTCAGTTACCACAACTAGAGAAGATAACAACTGTCAGAGCAACTTATGTTTTGAGTTGTGTGTTCTGAGAAGCCCCCAATACCCCTCTATTTATAGGAAGGGTTAGGGTTTGGCTTCCCAATATGTGCAAGAGTAGAAGGGTCCAAAATTTCCATGAATTAATAACTCTACGATAGGTGAACTGGTTAGTTCACTAGTGAACTAATTGGTTGGAATGTGAGCCGATCGATTCACATAGTGAAAAAAGGCCGTTTCACATTGTTTCCCAAATCACAATTGAATTCACAATTTGTTTCCAATTAATTTCTAACATTAATCCTTATACCAATCGAATTAAACAAAGTGAAATGATCATCTATTTTCATGAATTGAGAAAATCACTATAAGATTTAGATGGAATGACTGAGCTAATCCATTCACTAGGTGAACCATTTGTCTCACCAACCCAGAGCCAATCGGTTCACTCAGTGAGTCGATAGGTGGTGTCCAGACTCATACATAATTAATCCAATTTGATTTCCAATCAACCTGACACTCCATCCCGTCACTTCAACACTTGAACTTGATGGTTCTGAGTTTAGTTAGTTAATTAGTTATTTAATTGAATCCCTAAATATCTTTAGTAATCAAGTTAAATACCATTCATGGACAAACTATTCTAAGTGAATCATGTGTGTGTGACCCTATAGGTCCCATATTATGTTGGTTGTGAATGTCCGTAACTGACACATGACATCAAAGCAAAGAGTGGTGCCTAGTCACACATCATTGCTATCCAAGTAAATGCAAAGTTGGAGAACAAATTCAACTTAGAATTTTTGATAGGTTTATAATGATCGTATAATTCCTTTATCTCTGATATACAGATTGAACTTGATGCATGGAATAGTCACCCTTTCAATGTTCAATCCATGTTCCTTGAACTAGAGGAGACTATCTGAGATATATGTGACCTCAATATCTTATATTGATTCACATGTGCATGTTCATTATTTTCTCATTCTCTCGTATCAAGTGGCCCATATATCATACTCCTATACGAGGGACAAATCACATCTACACCACTCACAATCAGTCCTCATGTGTCACAACTACCCAACCATCAATGATATGACAATCCTTATTCGAGATTACGTTGGATGATGTTAAAGTATACTGAACCACATGTGATGAATGTAGTTATTTTAGTTCTAAGAACCACCCAACCACCACCATCACTATGAGAGATGACTATGACCACCAATTATGGTTTCCATGTGTCACTCTCAAGGTGGTTCTATCCCATACAATGTTCTCAACCAAGTATATGTGTGCTTGGTTAGATATCACATATCATGACTGATGAGATTTTGTCATCACACAACCTACACTCTAGTCTTATGTGTTATTGCTATCTATCTGCCTTCCACAATAACATCCGACTAGAGAAATAACAAGAATGTACATTCTCTTAACATGGTATGATCTCATTGTTCAAGTCATGTACTTGAAGTCATACATCATTGAGTAATTGTCATTCTTTAGACATTCGCTATGCTTCCTAATTATCTCATAACTGTGTGAAAAGAAATGAATCAGAAGCTTTCCTATATTAAAATCAATCCAATCCTTTATCTTATAAACCATCACAATCATCATATGATTGGTTCTCTGGGCATGCATATCAACAATATATATCTTTATGTGTATGATACATGTACATGTTTATACTATTTAATTACACATTCATATTAAAGGAGATGTATTAATTGTATACTCATGAAATTTAAGCATCATAACATGGTATCTGAACCTAACTAGGATTTAGTCTCTCTCACATCATTTCTATTCCACCTTCCTTCTTATTTTTTGGTCGTTAGTATTCTTGGTGTGCAATTTTCTTTGTGGCTTGATTATCCAACACATCTGATATCTCTTCACCCAGCGGGAGTAACCAATCTTGTTCTTATAAACTATTGAGTTAACTAACACTCTTCTCTATAATGGAGACCAACAACAAGAAAAGACAATTTCTTCCCATATCATGCTTTGAGAATTCTTCTATACACCACCAAAGCTTAGTGGCCATGATGGGAAACTATTCATGGTGACCTCCTCAGACACCATGTTCTCTCTCACCTAGATTCATCCAAAACTCCTCCATAACATCTTGGAATGGGTGAAAAAAGGTGATGTCATTAATCATGAATTTGCAAAGTGGTAGATTGATGATGAACGAACAATGTCCAAACTGATCAATCTCTATTCACATTGACCTTTGTGACTATTTCATTGAAAAACAACCTTGTGAAACCTCTATATGGGCCAACCTTGAGAGTAGGTTCACACAATCTAAAAACACTTAGAAATTTCAACTTGCAATGGAGGTAACAGATAATGTAAGTTGATCTCTCCTTATTTGAATTCTATGACAACAGGCGTTGCCTTTGGCATCTAGGAAACATCTATAGGTCTTTATGATCTACTTGTGTGCCTGACAGTATGGAATTCTAGATCTACCAATTACTTATGTAACTTCTCTAGGAATTTCAGGCGTGTGTGACTAATATCATTCATCCACTTGAGCTTCACAATCTTAAGTCACTCAAGCTCGGACCTAATTCATTCAAATGATTCCATTTCTCATTATGAGTCTTCTACCCATCACATTATTTTTTTTGTACCTAAACTCTGACATTTATGACTTATATAAACATTATGAATCATGCATAAGGACTCGACACATTAACTTAGGAGTAATCTAGCTTAGGACACATAATTTCTTTTGTGTGTCTCATATATCTCTCATATTGGAAGTTAGGTCATCCGACCTTCTCCCAGTGGGTCTCACTCTCTCTACAGTTCACCACATATATCGTCCCAACACTAGAAGTCCTCCTTTGTAAATATCATGAGGCTCATGCATATTTAACTATATATTAACTTTGGTTACCTTATGTAAGGAAAACCTACATCCATCATATGGACTTAGCTCATATTTTCAAAATTGGGATTAGAACTCATATACAACTAAGATATAATAGCCAACCAACCATAGATCACATAAATATATCCCAATATAGATTATTTATTATTTATACCTAGGTTTTGAGTCATCATTAAGTTAATACTCTCTTTGACTTTCAAACTTTAATAAATTTGTAAGAAAAGCAATTTGATCCTGACCAAATATTATTCATATGTAGGCCACCCTATATATACTTTTTGTGTTCACGTTCAATCATTTTTTCTTTCAAATAAGATACTCTATAATGGTGCACATATAGGGATATTGAACTCAAAGTATACATCAAGTAAACCTTGAGACCATAAACACAAGTGTAGCCTACTTAATTTGACCATATAACACCTTGAGGATCATCACTAATCATTTGAATCCATGTATCTTTTAATTGGAGACTTAACTTCATAAGTAATCAAGAATGTCTAATAACTCATGTAATACCATCTCCACATACATAAATGGTCATGGATAACTACTATTATGGTTCATTTAATGATATTAGGGTCATAATTTTGGGTCACTGAAATCCATGTTAGAATAAATGTCACCTCGAGCTACTATTATGTTTAGAATCTTTCTCTGGCTGCTCCAATACTGTGTGATCCTTACGAATGTAGAGAAGAACTGATGCCATCTTGACGTGGCCACTACCTCCTCCAGATGCAACTTGATGGATGAGTCCATCTTACACTTTCTCAGGGACTGCCCCAAAAGTGTGTTGGTATGGCATGCCTTAAAACTAGACCATTACTTCTTCCAAGATAATGACCCACTCTGGAATGAGAAGATTATCAAAGGGGAATACAACAACATCAACCCGACTACCCAAGCAGTGGCCTGTTCGCATCTCTGGACAATGAGGAATGATGACGTCCATGGTGGGAAGCCTTCCCTCCCCCATGTTGCCCTCTGCTTCATCTCTCTGAGAACAGATACGTTAGAGAGGATCCCGAGCATGACAAGTACCTTAACAAAGAATAGGAGCACCTCCCGTCTATTATGGGGTGCCCCCATACCCCCTAAGGTGGTCATTTTCTCTGACGCTGCCTTCCAGGCTTTGTCCATGACTTCTAGCTATGGCTACATAGCTCTCAACCCGTCTGGCAAGCTCATCAGGGGAGAAGGTAACCTGACGATTTCAAACTCATTCGTTGAAGAAGAGACCTTAGCCATCCTCCAAACCTTTTACTTGGCCAAGCAAAATGGCTGGATAGAGGTGACCATCATTTCAAACTCTAGTTCTGCATTACATGCGCTGACTTCTCCTGAAACACCCGCTATCATTAGGATAACAAGTGAACAATAAAACATGCGGAAACGATCATCAACAACCGATTACTGAAAATCACTAAATTTAAAACCTTTTACAAAGAGATCCAAACATAGAAAAACTCTTTCATCAAGAACCAATGTAATACATTTACAACCTGGTTCATAAGTACATGCCTTGTACCATCTCTTCTCGAGGGTTACAAACATTAACTACCCTATTAACACTGTACACAGGCAGTATAAAAACCTCAAGGCATCAAGACAAAATCTCATATCAATTCATCAAAAGCATTAACTACTAACTCCGAGGATCTAAGAGTACAGAGACGACACATAGGACTACTATCTATACGACTAGACAGACAATATCTCTACCTGAGATCTCACTACTGTCCCTGTTGTTGCTTTTCTTTCTCTACTATGGGGATTCTATTTCCTTGTCCACGTCCACCTAAAAATGATGGATCCCACGGGGGTGAGGCAATTTGTAAATTGCCCCAGCGAGAGATATACCTCTCTGCCAAAACATTATTATTGCAGTTTACTAGAATAAAACTGAGCAGAGGGATCTTATATATTTAACAGTAGATAAATCACTATATGAACAGAGTAAAATAATCTCCTTTCCTAAGGATAACATGGCATCTACCCATGGTAGAGTCATAATTCATCTATTTACTTTGCAAGGAATGTAAAGAGATATAAATAACATCTATCAACTAGAGATGCATAAAAGAAATGTAACATCAACCAGTAAATTTCCGTATTCAATCCTGAAGTAAATATGCTATACAGCTGATTACATTTTACAATCACACTTATGCCCTGAGGAGATGAGGTATACCGCTCATACTCCAACCGACTATGATTACGTTAGGCATCGGTACCACACAAGGTCAATGGAAGAGCCGGCTTCCATGACCTCCCACGTCTCGATCAGTGTGAGACCACTTGCAGGGCATCTTGTGTCTCTGCTATATATCTTGCTAGGGTATAGTGGCATCTTCACTATAGAGCTATAGCGACGGCTGCACTCTCTTCGCAATCGACAGATTTCATGTTTACCTCCATCGATCTGATATTAATATTATTGGGAGATTTATGATACATCCATCCAAATTTCGGGAGATTTGTGATACATCCATCCCGACATATAGACACACAGTTAATGAAGGCTTGAGAGGTGTAATGTTTACCTTCCATTAATTCCCCCATTAGGACGTAAGGATATGTTCGCCCATTATCCCCACATATTCAAAAATATGCATTCCGGGTTTTTGCCGCAGAGCAACCTGTTTCACCATCACCAATTGCTGACTATGATGGATCTATGGTTAGGGCTCTACATGATATGATTTCACTTGATTAGTTAAGTACATTAGCATATTCTTTTAGCATCAGTCAAGTTCTCAACAGGAGTTATTATGACAAATGCTACAAAGAAACATGTAAACTCTTATCAATTACTTTTCCAAAACTTATAATACATTGGGATCTTAATCCCTTATCTCATCACTTGAAAGTTCACATCTCTCAACAACATCATTATCATACTTATCAAATCTGAGTATTCAAACCCTTAGTTCATCACTAATCACGTTACCAACTATTAGGTAACTATTACCTCTAGGTATACATGATACTTGTTACACAAGCATCTCACACGACTCACACATCCCATTAAGTGTCTTGTCACCTTTTACTAGGCAAAAACTTGTTCGTATTGCTCACAAGGCCAAACAACATTAATATCAAACAAACATCATAGCTCATACCTGGCTATGCTGATCATCCATTGGTATATGTATGATTAGTATACATGATAATAACCATATTAGTAACTTATCACATCATATGATATGATAGTAATACCACCATTCCTTTATCAGGATTAGGGTTTACTATCAAATAGGATTTTCCATTCCATTTCCCAAATTAGGGTTAGGATTTCCCATTTCACATTAATTAGGGTTTCGTGTTCACATTATCAATCCAACCCTAATATATTATTCCATTTATCTAGAAGCACCCATTTATATCACAAGTATTTATTCATGCTTATTACTATCATTATATAACATTAATGATTATCAATACAAGATATGAGTTCATCTCTCATCTTTCCCATGATATGATTATATCATACTCATTAATTTGGCTTAACCCTTTTCTCAGGGTATATAGCCCATACTTGTCGAAATGCATCAAACTTATTACATCTTATTGTAATAGTTTACATAACACTCTTCATGTGTTTCTTATCCAAATACATTGGATTAGAGGTTCATCAAGGTATATCAACCCTAAAATGCTAAATGTGATATCTATCATGTCTTGATGTATCACTTCTCTCATCACTTCTAACTTGCTTGATCTTATCAATGTATCTTGCATTAAGGTATTTCCCATCTTAATACTTTCATCCTCTAACCTATCACTTTTATCATGAAATGCATAAGTCACACATAAGAATTGTCCAACTATCTTCAATGATATGGACTTGTCTCAGGTTAAGGCATTACTTACTATAAGGTTGCCTCTAATCAACCACTCGAGATATTTCACCATTATAAGGTATTACCCTCTATTCCATCATTAGGGTTTTCTCACACCACTACTCAAAATTAGGGTTATAGTTTATCATCATATTACCCAAGATTAGGGTTTCATGCACTATAGCCCAAAAATTAGGATTTCACATACCATTACCCTATATTAGGGTTTCCCATCACAACATTGCATTAGGGCTTCACATGGCATCATCCTCAATTAGGGTTTCTCATGGCATCACCCTCAATTAGGGTTTCTCATGGTATCACCCTCAATTAGGGTTTCTCATGGTATCACCCTCAATTAGGGTTTGGGATCAACAACCTTCTTGATTAGGGTTTCATGATCTCTTTATTAAGGATCATACCCTAATTACATAATTATTCATGTCGAAGGTGTTAGGGCTTGACATTTACATGATTATTGTACATGTATGAATTTCTCTCTCTTTCATCCTCTCTAGGATGTTGACTATGTCAGACTTGGTTAGATTAGGTCAACCAACCCTTCAATTAAGTACATTTGATTAGAGTTCACATAGTGTATTGAAATATTGGTTATTTAAACTTCAAGGAATAACTCATCTCGGGTTACCAATCATTTAGTAACTTAAAGGTACCACCTTTGTAGTTATCTATATTGTACATCAGTAACAATTATAGGGTCAATTGATTCTTCATCACATTTAAGTTTTCAGTTGATTGATCACATTGAATCACCAAACGATCTTGACCCTTTATTCTCTAAACGGTTTGAAACCGTTTGAATCCAAATGGTCCTGAGACCGTTTGACCCCAAACGGTTTCAAGACCGTTTGGACTCAAACGGTCTCAAGACCGTTTGGTCCAAACCCTCTTGAAACTGAAAGTACAAATAGGGTTCTCAATCAACTAAACCGATTAGGATTTGCATCATAAATTTCATCATCTATTGATTCATTGAAACTTATCAGGATATGATCCTTAGACCTCCAACCTTCAATCACCACCCTTGATCATCCAAATGGTCTTTGAGACCATTTGATCCCAAACGGTTTCAAGACCGTTTGGACTCAAACGGTCTCAAGACCGTTTTATCCAATTTGTCCTGAAATTGAATGGATCATTTAGGGATTCTTCAACAAACTAATTAGGGTTTATAATTGGTGGTTCATCCACTGATGGAATCGTTCAAT
Organism: Alisma plantago-aquatica; assembly: GCA_963693085.1. Taxonomy (NCBI): domain Eukaryota; kingdom Viridiplantae; phylum Streptophyta; class Magnoliopsida; order Alismatales; family Alismataceae; genus Alisma; species Alisma plantago-aquatica. The sequence continues at coordinate 916,501,860 of OY856412.1, read as the reverse complement.
TGGATCCATTGGATCATCATTCAACTTGTTCTATGGTCCAGACATCAAATGGTCAACCCATCCACTCGATCAACCATGTCCAAACGGTCTTGGACCCTCATCTCTAAACAATATGCAAACCGTTTGGTCTCCAAACAGTTTGGTGAAATTGATTGGAAACCATTTGCAACTAAACTTTGTTGAGATGTGTGCTTAAGATGATGCCATCATCATCAAGCTTCAACCCTTCTAAACTTGTTGTGATCTTGGTGTTGTTTTCATCAATTAATAAAAAGGAAATCCGAGAATGATAAAGGAATTAGCTTGTGTTGAAGATATGAAATCAATAATAACATTTAAGGGTTCAAGCTATAAAACCCGCCTCCAAATAAGCTTCCAATATTCAAGCTCCACGTCTTCAATGGTGGAAGCAACTCCTTCAACTATCCCAAGGCTTGTCCTTAAGTCTTTGTGTAACATCCCTGACCTGGGTTATGAACTAACCCTAGGTGTTTGCTTAATCATGTAATTAGACACTTGTGGTTATCTTTTGAGATGTAATTAAAGCTTCTGAGGAACATATATTTCAATTTCTATCCTTTTTGAACCATGTTGTAATATTGTTTGGTAAAATATGGACTTATGTGCAAATTACCCAATTAGAGGGGTTAACTTGCAAATTTCACATGTTAAGATGTTCCTTTTATGTTGAGACATCATAAGAATGAATATGATGTAGTGATATGGATTTTGCAAGCTTGGGCACCATGATATAGCTTGTAGAGCAATCCTTGTGCTTTAAAACCTAATTTTGGTGAAAAGTGCAATTTGCCCAAAATCTAGGGTGCAACATGTAAAATATACCTTCTAGAGTATCTTTCACGACTCTTGACATCAAATAGAGCAAAGATGATGAGGAGGGTGCCTCATTTGAAGGATTAAATAAGAAATATAACCATTATAATTAAATAACCAAGTTTTATACAAAATGACCCTTTTTATGTATGCAACTTAGTAAGGTGTTTGGCTTCTTTTCCTCTAAACCTTGTATAAGGAAGGAGTTTTGCTTAAGGTAAGAAGGGAGGAACGTGAATAAGGAGGGGAGAAGGACCTATTTGAGAAATAAGGAAATAATTCTCCTTGTCTTGAAAATATACCCAAAATATATAAGTACATCCTTTTCACAAAGCAAGGGATCATTTCCCTTCATTCCGCTTCTTATCTCTTTGCTTTGGCCGACTAAGAGGTTGCTCAGGAGCAGAGGAGTACGACCAAACTGAATTGGGTAAGTTTTGATTGCCATCTAGCTCGAATTCATGGAGGAAATCTTGCTACAAGGTTGGTTTAGTAGTCTTCCTTACACAACTTTTCTTTCTAGCCATCTTCTCCATCCAAATCTTGAGGAACGGACCTTGGACGACCTATGGAGCTCAAGAAACCATTGAAGAATCGAAGCTTGGAGCTCTAGATCTGATCCTAAGGCGGGTTTTATAACTCTAACCCTTAAAATTTTGTTTATGCATCTTCTTTCTATGAAAACATAGCTTAATCTCCTTCCTTAGACATTTCTTTGTGTTCTTGCTACCAAAACCGTGAAGAACAGTCCATGTTCTTGAGGTAGAAGAAGGTGGTGTTATTTCTAAAGTTCACCCTGATCTTACTTTAACAAACGGTCCTCTACCTCTTTCCCAAACGGTTTGCAAAACCGTTTGGAGGCAAACGGTTTCAAAACCGTTTGAGTGCAAACGGTTTCACAAGAACGTTTGGGAGCAACCGGTCCAAGACCATTTCAATGAGTTGACCAAGCATTGACCATTTGGAGATCTTCTGTACACATTATGGACTAATCACCCACCAAGAATCATCAACTAATTCCAAGTAAATCACCAATTGAAGGCACATTAGTCACCTAAACCCTAATCGGGTTTATTGCTGATTTCAATGATGCAATCATGTTGAATTTTGGGTTGAGTGGCCCAAACGGTTTCAAAACCATTTGGGGATCACCCAAACAGTCTCAAGACCGTTTGGTGATCACCCAAGACCGTTTGGAGGTCTAGGGTTAAGTGGGGTTGACCAATTGAGGGTCCAATCATAATCAAGTTATCGAATAATTAAATGCTGATTTTTTGACCAATCTAGGGTTCAACCCTTAAGTGAATGACTTAGTTTTTGATAAAATTTATGGGCAAACGATCTCAAGACCGTTTGTAGGATGTCCAAACGATCCCAAGACCGTTTGGGGTCAGGTCATGACCCAATTGAATGATGGTTAAATGGGTTCAACATCAATTAGACTCATGTTGATACATGTTGAAGGGTGATCGATTCTAAACCCTAATCCAGTCAATCCAAACCCAAATTGGTGATCGATTGAGGATCAATTGAGTGTCAAATCAGTTGAGGGTTGACCTAATTGACTCAATTGATGAGTGGTTAACCGTTGTATGATCGATTGAAGGGTTCAACCTTAGAAATCCTAACTCAATTGAATAGGTTGAGGTACTTTTTGGTCCATGCGGTTTTGAGGGTATTTGGACCAAACGGTCTCAAGACCGTTTGAGGACAAATGATCTCAAGACCGTTTGGGACCAAACAGTCTCAAGACTGTTTGGAACCAAACGATCCCAAACCGTTTGGTGACCATGCAGTTTCAAGATTGATTTGTCCATGCGGTTTCAAAAGTCAAAGTTGGCCAAACGATCAACGAGACCTAGGGCAAATGGTCTTGATGGTGTACTTTGCCATGCGGTCTTGAAAGTCAAAGGGACCAAACAGTCAACAACTCCAAACGGTTTCAAAACCGTTTGCAGTTTGAAACTGCAAAACCGTTTGGGGTCTTTTAAGTTCAAGAATGTTTGATGCCGTACTGGTCAAGATGGTTTAGTAGTTGATTAACCTAAACCCTAAAGGTACCTAAAGTGATTAAGTGAACAAGTAATTAGTTGATTGATGCATGTTATGCTCAATGGTAAACATTACAAAAGTACCCTTAGTGGGATAGTGTGACTAATACCCCTTGATCAAACAAACCCTAATGACCATAATGGTGATGACATGACTTATGTTATCAAGGTTGATTTGAATTAACCTAACTAAGAATGATGTAAACATCATCTAATAGTTAGTGGAGAGAGAAGACTCCCTACATGTATGAGAATCAAGTAATATACTTCCAACATGTATGAATACACATAATTAGGGTATGATCGTTCATAGTGAGATCATGGAAACCTTAATTATGGTGATTAATGAATCTTATCTTAATTGAAAGCATTAATGGAAGTAATACTCATACATGATGATGGTATGACCTCAATATCATGTAAAATGAATAGTAAACCCTAATTCTAGGGTAATATCATGTAATGTGAATAGTAAACCCTAATCTAGGGTGATGTGATGATATGAACAGTAAACCCTAAATCTGAGTTATGCCTTTAAGAATGAAACTCTATGATTGAAGTATGAAATAAGGAATCACTATTCCTAATTAAGATAAAGGGGTTTAATAACCCTAATTGAATTAAATAGGGAAAACCTAACCCTATTAAGGGTATGCTGGTACAACCCTTGAGTTGAAAGGACATCCCTGTTTTGTAATATGTTGATATAGAGATAAATTGTCTATTATCAAATGTATTAACCATGCAGGTTTTTATAAAGAAGTGATCATAGCTAGGTAATGGTTATGATGTCATATTCATTGAAAGCATTTTATAAGCTTTATGAATAAGGATATGCTATGTTTCCAGTTTAACAGGTAACCTATGAGATTAATGGGTTGTATGAGCCATGAGCAATATTTACGTTGTTATAATCAAGGTCATGCTGTTAAATGACTTGATGACTATATGTCATGGTAACAAGTGTTATGATGATCTAAGGGTTTGAACACCCCTATTTTTGGATCATAATGATGAGATGGTTAGGGATTGATATCCCAATGGTATTTAATGTGAACTGAACTTGATATAATTAGTACTTCTTCTTTATAGAAATTGTTTTAATGGTTTGTGTTGAAAACATACCTGATGTTAAAAGAATGCTATAATGTACTTAAATAATCATTTATAATGATATCATGTAGAGCCCTGATCATATATCCATCCTTGTCAGTAGTTTAATGACGGTGAAACAAGTTTTCCTAAGGGAACTCCTGGAGAACATACTTTTGAGTATGTTGGGGTTATGGACGCGAATATGCTTACGTCCTAATGTAGGGATTGATGTGAGATGTACTTTAATCTCTCATCCCTTCATTATATGTTTATGCCAGGATGATGTATCCCTAATCTCCCAATGATGTTGTTAATGCCGCATCGGTGTGAGATAAACAAGAAATCCCTCGATGGCGTAGAGAGTACAGAATGCCACTGTAACTCTAATAGCGAAGTTGCCAGAATACCCTGGAAAGTTATTATAGCAGAGACACCAGATGTCCTGCATGATGGTCCTCACACTGACTGAGGAAGATGAGGTCATAGGAATCCAGCTCTTCTGATGACCTATGTATGGTACCGATTGCAATTTTGTAATGGTCGGTTGGAGTATGACAGGTGTAACTCATCTCCTCAGGGCATATAACTTTTGTAAAACATAATCATCCGTGTAGTATAACTGCTTAGGTTGAACTATGAGAAACAATGATTGATGATACATTGGTTATAATGTTTTAGTTGAATAACTAGTATAAATGTTCTTCATATTCCTTATTCAGATATGCCTTGATATTCAATTAAGTTATAATTGAAGTGATTGCTAAAAGAATGTTGCTTTACTTAATATTCAACCTGCTGTTGAATGTTTAAAGTTATATTGCTTTTTGTTATTCCTTTATTGCAATAACAAAGCTTCTGGCGGAGAGTTATAAATCTTGCTGGGAAAATTATTCAAATTATCTCACCCCCGTGGGATTCGATTTTTTAGGTAGACGCCGAGGACCGAGGAACCCATCTGAGGGTGAGCAGCAACAACAACAACAACAACAACATCAGGGACAATAGTGATTCTCAGGTGGAGACACTGTCAGTCAAGTCTTGTAGATAGTATGTCCTATGTGTCGTCTCTATACTCTCAGGTCCTAGGAGTCAGTAGATGTTTAAAGTAGATCTGAGATTTTTGGCTTAATGCGTCAAGATTTTTGTATATTTCTTTGTACAGAAAATAGAGCAATTGATGTGGTAATCACTCGAGATGTGATTTTACAGAGATGTAATGATGAAGCATGTTGTAAACAACTTATCTTGTTCCTTTATGAAAGAGTTTTGTTGTTTAACGATCCCTTTCCAAAAAGTTTTAATTTTCATTGATTTTTAATAATTCCGCTGCTCGTTAATCGCTTCCGCATTAGTTTAAATTAGTTTATCTCGTGTTTTGGCGGTTCGGTCGCCACAATTTAGTGGTATTAGAGCTCTAGGTTCACTGAGTCTACAGAGACATAGGACTTAGGATGTTGAGTCTGTTCTAGTGTCTTCCAGTATATCTGATAGTGTCTTCTGCTCCTCAGTAGAAGAAGATAAAACTAAATATGTCTGGACCTCACAAAGAAAACGTGTGGAGAGTAGTGATGTTGCACCAAGAAGAGGTGCAAGAAACCTAGATAGAGAAGAACTTGTGCTTGAACCACCCCAGTTCAATCCAACTGACATGGGGAACCCAGCTGCCCAAACTATGTTTGGGAAGTTTATGACTGCCATGACACACATAACTGATAGGATGCCTATACATGCACCTAGGGCACCTGCCCATCCCGAAGGACCAGGAATTGACAAGACGTTTGAACGACTTCGTCGAGTTGGATCCACAGAGTATTTTGGAACAACTGACCCAGCAGATGCCGACTTGTAGTTAACTGAACTAGAGAAGGCCTTTAGAATCCTGAACATCCCAGAAGCTGAGAAGGTTAAACATGCTGTGTATCTTCTCAAGGGGAGTGCTGGTCATTGGTGGACCATGGAAGAACAGAAGAGGCCTGGTGTAGAGATTGCATGGGAAGCTTTCCGACGGGAGTTTATCAACATATATTTCCCTAAGATATTTCTAGATGAGAAAATCTCTCTGTTTGAGAGGTTAAGGCAAGGTCCAATGAACATTAGCGAGTACGAGGCTAAGTTTATGGACTTGTTGCGGTTCTGTCTGCATGTGGCAGCTACAGATGAAGAAAGCATTCAACATTTTGAGAAAGGGATAAACGCTGAGTTGACTACTCTAGTGTCTGCCCTAGAGAACAGACAAAGGTTTGCTACCTTTGTAGAGTCTTTCAGAAGGATAAAGAGGTTTGTAGCATAAAAGAGACAGACCCATAACAAGAGGATGTATCCCCAATTCCAAGGATCTTCATCCAGAGATTTTAAGAAACCTAGGTTTTCTGCGCCTACACCACCACCTAGACCCAGTACCCAAATGCATTGGACATCGAATAGGGGTAGAGGACGAAGCCTACCACTAGAAGGACCTCACAGCTTAGCATCTATGTCGGTTACAGGACCACCCAGACCACAACAACTGAATCAAATTTGTTATATATGTGGAAAGATGGGACATTTGATGAAAGACTGCAGAGCTAGAGAGGTGAGTGTAACTCAACCCCAGAGGCAGAGTCAGCAAGGATCGCGAAGGAGACAGTTTCCAGGAGGAGCTAGAGGACGTGGACAAGCATCCCAAGCTGGATCATCGGCACCGAATCAACCATAGGCAACAACAAGGTTCTATGCGATGAATTCACCTGATGCAGTGATCAACCCTTGGGTTGTGGCAGGTCAGATGGAATTGTTATATTCGGATATGTCTACATCTTGCGTTGTATCTGTTTTGATTGATCCAAGTGCTACACACTCCTTTATCACTCGAAGGGTGATTCGTAACTGCAATATGACAGTCAGTCATAGGGCAGACAGTTTGTTGCTAGAAACTCCGGTGAGGGGATCTGCTGTGTTATGGGAGGTATGTTCTCCCTGCATCCTCTTCTTTTCTGAACATCACATTCAAGTAGATCATATGCCACTTGAGATGCATGGATTTGATATAATCCTTGGGATGGATACCTTGGAAAGGTATAAGGTTGTTTTGGATTGTGAATCCAAGCAAGCTGTGTTTGCTGATGATAGTGACACATGGATCTTTCAAGGAGAGAGAAAGATTCTACCCACATGTCTTGTGTCAGCTATGATTGCTGAGAAGCTGATGAGGCAAGGATGTTATGCATTCTTAGCCCATGTGGTAGATACTACCATGGATAGTCCTAACCCTACTGAAGTTCCTGTAGTCAAGGAATTTGAAGATGTATTTCCTGAAGAACTTCCAGGTGTGCCACCGCCTCAGGAAATTGATTTTGAGATCAATTTAATCCCAGACACGCAACCTATAGCACAAACCCCATATAGGATGGCGCCTGCTAAGATGGCAGAACTCAAGAAACAGCTGCAGGAGTTGCTTGAGAAGGGTTTCATCCGACCGAGTACTTTGCCTTGGGGTGCTCCGGTCCTCTTCGTTAAAAAGAAAGACGGGTCAATGCGGTTGTACATTGATTATAGATAGCTAAATAAAGTAACAATAAAGAATAAGTATCCTCTGCCGAGAATTGATGATCTCTTTGATCAGTTGCGTGGTGCAACCATCTTCTCAAAGATAGATTTGAGGTCGGGATATCATCAACTCCATATTAAGGACAGTGACATACCCAAGTCTGCCTTCAGGACAAGGTATGGTCACTATGAGTTCACAGTTATGTCATTTGGACTAACTAATGCACCAACTGCATTTATGGAACTCATGAATAGAATCTTCCGACCTTTTCTCGATCAGTGTGTTGTTTTATTTATAGATGACATCCTGATCTATAGTAGAGATGCTCGGCATCATGAACAATATCTTCGTCAGGCTCTAACTTTGCTAAGAGAACACAAGCTATATGCTAAGTTTAGCAAGTGTGAGTTCTAGTTATCGGAAGTGTCTTTCCTTGGACACGTGATATCTGCCTCGGGTATTCGTGTTGATCCTAAAAAGGTAGAATATGTTCTACAATGGGAACAACCAAAGACACCGATAGAGATCCATAGTTTCTTAGGGTTGGCTGGCTATTACCGAAGGTTCATTAAGAACTTCAGTTCCATAGCTTTGCCCTTGACTAAGTTGACCCGAAAGGATGTTCCTTTTATCTGGAGTGATAAGTGTCAGCAATCTTTTCAGCTGCTAAAGGAGAAGTTGACAAGTGCACATGTGCTTGTGTTACCTGAACAAGGAAGAGGATATATAGTTTTTCCAGTGATGCCTCCAATAATGGACTTGGATGTGTGTTGATGCAGAATAAACATGTGATTTCTTTTGCTTCCCGACATCTTAAGAAACATGAGGAGAATTATCTGACACACGATCCAGAACTAGCTGCCGTGGTTCATGCCTTGAAGATCTGGAGACACTATCTCTATGGAGAGACATTCCAGATTTTCACTGATCATAAGAACCTTAAATTCATCTTTTCTCAGCATGAGCTTAACATGAGGCAATGCCGTTGGATGGAGTTAATCAAAGACTATGATTGTACAATTGATTACCATCCAAGGAAAGCCAATGTGGTTGTAGATGCTTTGAGTAGGAAATCAGCAACACCAACCTTAGATAGAGCACAACTAAATTCTTTGGTATGCTCTAGGAGAGATATGCTTATCTCCTTAAGGCAAGACAATGTACAGTTGAAAGTATCATTGTTAGCCAGGTTGTTAGCTGATGCATATAAAACCTACTCTGAGAGAGCAGATCAAGGAGGCACAGCAAGTTGATGCTGCAGTTCAACAGATCAGATTAGAGTATGGTGATGAGAAACGAGATGGTTTCCATGAATCTGATGATCAGGTAGCCTGTTATCATGGGAGGATGATAGTACCGGATGTGGATAACTTAAGGAAGTTAGTCCTGGAAGAATCTCATTCTTTGATGTATGCTATGCATCCAGGAAGCACCAAGATGTATCGAAATTTAAAAGATATGTATTGGTGGCATGGAATGAAGAAGGACGTTGCTGAGTTTGTTATGCGATGTCCTGTGTGTCAGCAAGTTAAGCTGAACACCAGAAGCCTACAGGAACAATGCAACCTTAACCCATACCACAGTGGAAGTGGGACCATGTAACCATGGACTTTGTTGTTGGCCTACCCAGGACAAGCAAAGGGCATGATTCCATTTGGGTAATAGTTGATAGGTTGAAAAAGACAACACATTTCTTGCCTATCAAAATGACCTATTCTACTGAGAAGTTAGCACAGTTGTATGTTGAGGAGATAGTGTGACTGCATGGAGTCCCAGTCACCATTGTTTCCGACAGAGGTCCCCAGTTTATAAGTCCTTTTTGGGAGCAACTTCACAAAGCTTTAGGCACCCAGTTAAGGTTTAGTACAGCCTTTCATCCTCAGACTGATGGACATTCAGAATGGGCTATACATACCTAGTAAGACTTGCTTAGAGCATGTGTTCTTCAGTTTACAAGGAGTTGGGATCTACACCTAAGCTTGATAGAGTTTTCCTACAACAATAGCTATCAACATAGCATTGACATGGCATCTTATGAAGCTATGTATGGTAGACGTTGTAGATCACCCCTATGTTGGTATGAAACTGGTGAATACCAATTGTTAGGTCTTGATCTTGTGCAGCAAACTATATAGAAGATCAAAGTAATACAACAACAGACAAAGACTGCACAGGATAGGCATAAATCATACGCTGATAAGCGTCGTAGACCTTTAGAATTCCATGTTGGAGACAGAGTGTATCTCAAAGTCTCACCTTGGAAAGGAGTTATGAGATTTGGATGGAGAGGGAAGTTAGCTCCTAGGTTTATGGGGCCTTACCCAATCATTGATCGGATTGGAAGAGTGGCCTATAAGCTAGAGTTACCACCAGAGTTACAGAAGTTACACCCCGTGTTCCACATTTCTATGCTGAGGAAATGTCACCCTGATACAGAATCAGTTCAACAACCTATGGAAGTAGAATTGAATGATGATATATCTTATGAGGAAGGACCAATGTCAATCCTAGATAAAAGAATTACAAATCTAAAAAAGAAAGACATAAGTCTTGTGGAAGTCCTCTAGAATAACCGTTGTGTTGAAGAAGCCACATGGGAAATAGAGGAGGAGATGAGAAGGAAATACCCTGCTCTTTTCTCATAATATGTTTTGTTGATTTTGGGGACGAAATCCTTGTAAGGGGTGGATAATTTGTCACATCCCTGACCTAGGTTATGAACTAACGCTAGGTGTTTTGCTTAATTATGTAATTAGACACTTTTGGTTATCTTTTGAGATGTAATTAAAGCTTCTGAGGAAAATTTATTTCAATTTATGTCCTTTTTGAACAATGTGTAATATTGTTTGGTTAAATATGGACTTATGTGCAAATTACCCAATTAGAGGGGTTAACTTGCAAATTTCACATGTTAAGATGTTCCTCTGATGTTGAGACATCATAAGAATGAATATGATGTAGTGATATGGATCCTCCAAGCTTGGGCACCATATATAGCTTGTAGAGCAATCCTTGTGCTTTTAAAACCTAGTTTTGGTGAAAAGTGCAATTTACCCAAAATCTAGGGTGAAACATGTAAAATATACCTTCTAGAGTATATTTCACGACTCTTGACATCAAATAGAGCAAAGATGATGTGGAGGGCGCCTCATTTGAAGGATTAAATAACAAAGATAACCATTATAATTAAATAACCAAGTTTTATACAAAATGACCCTTTTTATGTATCCAACTTAGTAAGGTGTTTGGCTTCTTTTCCTCTAAACCTTGGATAAGGGAGGAGTTTTTCTTAAGCGAAGAAGGGAGGAACGTGACTAAGGAGGGGAGAAGGACCTATTTGAGAAATAAGGAAATAATTGTCCTTGTCTTGAAAATATACCCAAAATATATAAGTACATCCTTTTCACAAAGCAAGGGATCGTTTCCCTTCATTCCTCTTCTTATCTCTTTGCTTTGGCCGACTAAGAGGGAGCTCAGGAGCAGAGAAGGACGACCAAACTGAATTGGGTAAGTTTTGACTGCCATCTAGCTCGAATTCATGGAGGAAATCTTGCTACAAGGTTGGTTTAGTAGTCTTCCTTACACAACTCTTCTTTCTAGCCATCTTCTCCATCCAAATATTGAGGAACGGACCTTGGACGACCTGTGGAGCTCAAGACACCATTAAAGCTTCGAATCTTGGAGCTCTAGATCTGATCCTAAGGCGGGTGTTATAACTCTAACCCCTAAAGTTTTGTTTATGCATCTTCTTTCTATGAAAGCATAGCTTAATCTCCTTCCTTAGACATTTCTATGTGTTCTTGCTACCAAAACCGTGAATAATAGTCTGTGTTCTTGAGGTAGAAGAAGGTGGCATTATTTCCAAAGTTCACCCTGATCTTACTTTAACAAATGGTCCTCAACCTCTTGCCCAAGCGGTTTGCAAAACCGTTTGGAAGCAAACGGTTTCAAAAACCGTTTGAGTGCAAACGGTTTCACAAGAACGTTTGGGAGCAACCGGTCCAAGACCGTTTGGATGAGTTGACCAAGTGTTGACCATTTGGAGATCTTCTGTACACATTATGGACTAATCACCCACCAAGAATCATCAACTAATTCCAAGTAAATCACCAATTGAAGGCACATTAGTCACCTAAACCCTGATCGGGTTTATTGCTGATTTCAATGATGCAATCATGTTGAAGTTTAGGTAGAGTGGCCCAAACGGTTTCAAAAATGTTTGGGAATCACCCAAATGGTCTCAAGACCGTTTGTTGATCACCCAAGACCGTTTGGAAGTCTAGGGTTAAGTGGGGTTGACCAATTGAGCATCCAATCATAATCAAGTTGTTGAATAATTAAATGCTGATTTTGTGACCAATCTAGGGTTCAACCCTTAAGTGAATGACTTGGTTTTTGATAAAATTTATGGGCAAACGGTCTCAAGACCGTTTGGAGGATGTCCAAACGATCCCAAGACCATTTGGGGTCAGGTCATTACCCAATTTAATGATGGTTCAATGGGTTCAACATCAATTAGACTCACGTTGATACATGTTGAAGGGTGATCGATTCTAATCCCTAATCCAATCAATCCAAACCCTAATTGGTGATCAATTGAGGATCAATTGAGGGTAAAATCAGTTTAGGGTTGACCTAATTGACTCAATTGATGAGTGGTTAACCGCTGTATGATCAATTGAAGGGTTCAACCTTAGACAACCTAACTCAATTGAATAGGTTGAGGTACTTTTTGGTCCATGCAGTTTTGAGGGTGTTTGGACCAAATGGTCTCAAGACCGTTTGGGTCCAAACGGTCTCAAGACTGTTTGAGGCCAAACGGTATCAGAACCGTTTGGGACCAAATGATCCCAAACCGTTTGGTGACCATGCGGTTTTAAGATCGATTTGTCCATGCGGTTTCAAAAGTCAAAGTTGGCCAAACGGACAACGAGACCAAACAGTCTTCACCTCACCTAGGGCAAATGGTCTTTATGGTGTACTTTGCCATGCGGTCCTGAAAATCAAAGGGACCAAACGGTCAACAACTCCAAACGGTTTCAAAACCGTTTGGCGGTTGAAAGTGCAAAACCGTTTGGGGTCTTTTAAGGTCAAGAACGTTTGAGGCCTTAGTGGTCAAGATGGTTTAGTAGTTGATTAACCTAAACCCTAATGGTACCTAAAGTGATTAAGGGAACAAGTAATTAGTTGATTGATGCATGTTCTGCTCAATGGTGAACATTACAAAAGTACCCTTAGTGGGATAGTGTGACTAATACCCCTTGATCAAACAAACCCTAATGACCATAATGGTGATGACATGACTTATGTTATCAAGGTTGATTTGACTTAACCTAACTAAGAATGATGTAAACATCATCTAATAGTTAGAGGAGAGAGAAGACTCCCTATATGTATGAGAATCAAGTAATATACTTCCAACATGTATGAATACACATAATTAGGGTATGATCGTTCATAGTGAGATCATGGAAACCTTAATTATGGTGATTAATGAATCTTAACTTAATTGAAGGCATTAATGGAAGTAATCTTCATACATGATGATGGTATGACCTCAATATCATGTAAAATGAATAGTAAACCCTAATTCTAGGGTAATATCATGTAATGTGAATAGTAAACCCTAATCTAGGGTGATGTGATGATACGAACAGTAAACCCTAAATCTGAGTTATGCCTTTAAGCATGAAACTCTATGATTGAAGTATGAAATAAGGAATCACTATTCCTAATTAAGATAAATGGGTTGAATAACCCTAATTTCATTAAATAGGGAAAAACTAACCCTACTAAGGGTATGATGGTACAACCCTTGATTTGAAAGGTCATCCCTATTTTGTAATATGATGATATAGAGATGAATTGTCTATTATAAAATGTATTAACCATGCAGGTTTCTATAAAGAAGTGATCATAGCCAGGTAAGGGTTATGATGTCATATTCATTGAAAACATTTTATAAGCTTTATGAATAAGGATATGCTATGTTTCCAGTTTAAGAGGTAACCTATGAGATTAATGGGTTGTATGAGCCATGAGCAATATTTACATTGATATAATCAAGGTCATGCTATTAAATGACTTGATGACTATATGTCAAATGGTAACAAGTGTTATGATGATCTAAGGGTTTGAACACCCCTATTTTTGGATCATAATGATGAGATGGTTAGGGATTAATATCCCAATGGTAACTAATGTGAACTGAACTTGATATAATTAGTACTTCTTCTTTATAGCAATTGTTTTAATGGTTTGTGTTGAAAACATATCTGATGTTAAAAGAATTCTATAATGTACTTAAATAATCAAGTAAAATGATATCATGTAGAGCCATGATCATAGATCCATCATTGTCAGTAGTTTAATGATGGTGAAACAGGTTTTCCTAAGGGAACTCCTGGAGAACATACTTTTGAGTATGTTGGGGTTATGGACGTGAATATCCTTACGTCCTAATGTAGGGATTGATGTGAGATGTACTTTAATCTCTCATCCCTTCATTATATGTTTATGCCGGGATGTTGTATCCCTAATATCTCGATGATGTTGTTAATGCCGCATCGGTGTGAGATAAACAAGAAATCCCTCGATGGCGACGAGAGTACATAATGCCACTGTAACTCTAAAAGCAAAGTTGCCAGAATACCCTGGAAAGCTATTATAGCAGAGACACGAGATGTCCTGCATGATGGTCCTCACACTGACTGAGGAAGATGAGGTCATAGGAATTCGACTCTTCTGATGACCTATGTATGGTACCGATTGCAATTTCGTAATGGTCGGTTGGAGTATGAGAGGTGTAACTCATCTCCTCAGGGCATAATAATGTTTGTAAAACATAATCAGCCGTGTAGTATAACTTCTTAGGTTGAACTATGAGAAACAATGATTGATGATACATTGATTATAATGTTCTAGTTGAATAACTAGTATACATGTTCTTCATATTCCTTATTGAGATATGCCTTGATATTTAATTAAGTTATAATCGAAGTGATTGCTAAAAGAATGTTGCTTTACTTAATATTAAACCTGCTGTTGAATGATTAAAGTTCTATTGTTTTTTGTTATTCCTTTATTGCAATAACAAAGCTTCTGGCGGAGAGTTATAACTCTCGCTGGGACAATTATTCAAATTGTCTCACCCCCGTGGGATTCAACTTTTTAGGTAGACGCCGAGGATGGAGGAACCCATCTGAGGGTGAGCAACAGCAGCAGCAACAACATCAGGGACAATAGTGATTCTCAGGTGGAGACACTGTCTATTAAGTCTTGTAGATAGTATGCCCTGTGTGTCGCCTCTGTACTCTCAAGTCCTAGGGGTCATAGATGTTTAAAGTAGATCTGAGATTTTTGGCTTAATGCCTCGAGATTTTTTTATCTTGCTTTGTACAGAAAACAGAGCAATTGATGTGGTAATCACTCGAGATGTGATTTTACAGAGATGTAATGATGAATCATGTTGTAAACAACTTATCTTGTATCTTTATGAAAGAGTTTTGTTGTTTAAAGATCCCTTTCCAAAAAGTTTTAATTTTCAGTGATTTTTAATAATTCCGCTGCTAGTTAATCACTTCCGCATTAGGTTAAATTAGTTTATCTCATGTTTTGGCGGTTTGGCCGCCACCCTTTGTGTGAAAAGAATGGCCAAGGTTGAAAATTGAATGGAAAAAAGAAGAAATCAAGCATTGATTTTCGATTTCCACCATGAAATCAAGGTGAAAGATGATCAACAAGCTTAGAAACAGGTTGGGGATTGTTCCCCTCTTGCTCCTGAGCTCCCTTGTGCTCGTCCAAAGCAAGGAAAGAAATTGGGGTCGAAAAATCCTTTCATTTGGGTTGAAAATGGAGTTTTTATAAGAAAACAATCAATGAGAGAGAAAATGATATAAAATCCTTTGATTTCCAAAATTGATGCCACATCTCCCCCTCACTCCCTTGCATACGAAGCTATATTCTTATCCCTCAATTTCCTCTTCTTTATCCATGAATTAAAGGAAAACAAATTAAGCACCTTAATTCATATAATAATAATATCCAAAAGTTAGTGGATATTACTTTTTCTTTTATTAATGTGAGTGAGTTATCCATTCCTTTGGATGTTTTCGTTGCCTTTGCAAGGCACAAGGACGTAAAAATATATGAATTTCAACCAAAAAATTTTTGGTTGAAGGGCACTTCAATTAATATAATTATTTTTGCATTAAATTGAATTAGGGTTTCAATTATGCTTAAATCTTGATTATTTTAATATCAAGATTCTCTCTCCTTCAAAGTGATACAAATGAGACGCCCCTATGATTTTCTTTGCTCTACATGATGCCAAGAAACATTAGGGACCCTCTAGAAATGGTAATTTTCATATTGAACCCTATCTTTTGGGTAAATTGCATATTACACCAAAACTAGGTTTTAATGCACAAACATTGCTTTATCAGCTCTTTCTTGATACTTAGGCTTATGACACCATACCCTTGCATCATATTCATTCTTATGATGCTTCAAAACTTTTAGGAACATTTTATCATGTAACATTTGCAAGTTAACCCCTCAACTTGGGTAATTTGCACTTTAGTCCAAAATAAGCAAACATTGCTTCAACATTATTCAAATAGGACCAAAATTGAAACATAAGTTTCTCTTGGGCCTTAATTACTTTTCCCAAGATAAAATCAAGGATCTAATTAACTTGCTTAAGAAAAACTTCCAGGTTTAAGGCATAACCCAGGTCAGGGATGTTACAAATTATAAACCCCTAACAAGGATTTCGTCCCCGAAATCCCAGATAAAGGAAGACATATATTATTCATTCATCATACTATCTAGTCTCCACATAACATCTCATTTTCATGGAGACACCATAAAGCTTTGATCAACACAAAGTTTTTTTTCCACACAAGATTCTCATAAAATCAAACACACATGACACATACTCCACTGTTCTTTCATTATTGACTGTGGAATTAATTTTGTATCAAGTAACACTTTTTGTTATTTTACAGTTTCATGTGACAAATTCTTGTTTCTGAGGAGTCTCCCATGCTCCTTATTTAGTTCAACATTTCAGTTTTAAGATCACAATTATGTTCTGTCACCCATTTGGGACTATAAGTCTTTTCATACCTCGGTTGTGCCATCTCACCTGGTGACACAAAACTAGATTTCCTTATTACTTGTACTAACTATCTCATTAGTTGTACATTCTATTATCATAAGTAGAGGTTACTTATCAATTAAGAACTTATCTTAAAGATATCTTTAGTTTTTATGTTTATGCAAAGCATAAACCCCTAACATGTGATGTTCATACTATTTTATATATAATTAAACTGATTTCATGGTTGACCATTCCAGGTAGCCAACATAAACCATCTGATATTTCTCAGATACCAGAATCTCTTACCTTGGTATCTATCACATGTGTTGAAAACACATCACATATTACTTGTTACATATGTCTTTACCTTGGAACTAAAGTCCACGATAAACTGATACTTTTCTAATTATCCATCACATTAAGATTTTTATCTTATGCACATCAAGTGTCATAAGACCTACTTGATTGCCATGTCCTTGAAAGGAAAGAAAACAAAGAATCATATTCCTCTTATTATCTCATGAATTTTCAACTATTCATGAATCATTTACTCTTTGTCTCATCCTAGGTTCCCTGCCCTCAACATAGGAATTTATAAGGATGTTTACATAACATTATTCCATTATTTGTTATTGTCTAACACGTTCATGAGCATCTTGCGATCTCATCTCATTTCCCATTTCCTCATTATGGGAAAAATCTTTATTATACACAAACTTTATCAAACATGGATCACCTCCCTTGTTCTTATTCTTATCTTATGAGGAGTATACTTTTTACTTCCTCATACACACATACTGATCTGAAATTATCTCAGATTTCTCTTTCTTATTCTTAGGATATGACACATTTTCCCATTCCATATTTCTAATTTCATGATACTCATTAGATTGTATCAGAATGACTACTTGTTCAGAGCAATCAAAAAGATTTCAATCTAAGAGTTTCCATACTTACTTTATCATCAATAGTTGTATACCTGGCCAGGGTATATAAATTTGAGATTAAGTAGTATGCACTGTGTATACTATCATATTCCTTTCTTTTCATATTATTGCAAGCATAAGATCTAACATTCCTGGATTCTATCCAGACATCTCTTCTATACCACATCCTCCTTCATAGAGGTAAGAACAATATAAAACATCTATAATGTTACTGTACAAAATGTAAGTCCTCATAGGACCAATCAAGGAAAGATCAATCAATTACCTTCTCAATTCAACTCAGGAAATCATAAAATGATATATTAGAATGACATTATTTTGTATAACCTATCTTGATTCATGGATTGTTCATTGCCTTAGGCTGATTCTTTTCATAGAATCTTATTGTAGCCTGATTCATATGTCATGCTGTATTGTTCATTGCAACTGGACCTGCTGGGAGCATTTGTCTCTTTCCTTGAATGCCACTGCCTATGAGAGTCCTACTGACCCTATCTTAGTGGTTGAGTCATTCCCTCCTTCCTTTTTGGACACGATGATCTAATATGTCCAAACTGTCTACACTTATGACATGTATTATAAGCACTTCCTGACATCACCGGTCTCATAACTGATGTAGAGGCTATATTACAATTTCTAACTGGTGGAACATTAGGTCCTTTACCCTTCTTGGGTAGCCATCGTCTTGGTGCACTAGACCCTGGTTGTACTGGTGGTACCAAAAAATTCTTCTTTTTGGAACTACTAAGCCTCTGTTCCTGAGTTTGGATAGGCCTTTTCTCAATTCTTACCTTATTATTCCCTTCTGGACAATGTTTAATAATATGTCCAGGCTGTCTACACCCATAGAAAACCCTAGTTTCAGGTTGTAACCTATTCTTTCTACTATTATTTATTATTCCAACATGTTGTTGTTGGGAAATAATACTATTAGAGTCCACAACTTCATCATTGGGGTTGGTAATCTGGGTTGCATTGTTGATACTCAGTCCATTATACGCATCATAGCTGTCCTAAATTGCCCAACAATGATATCAAAGGAATGATTTCCTATCACAATTAGATCATCATTGGGATTCTCAGGCAGTCATTCTTCTCTCGCATGATCCCTTGCACTTCCTCTTAGTGCAGCAATGCTGCTCTTAGCAGCATGTTCTTTGTGTGATCCAGACATCATCAAGTTCTTCTTCTCCTATATGAGCAGAAGACACTATCAGATACACTGGAAGACACTAGAACAGACTCAACAACCTTAATCCTATGTCTCTGTAGACTCAGCAAACCAAGAGCTCTGATACCACTAATATTGAAACACCCGTTATCATTAGGATAACAAGTGAATAATGAAACAAGCAGAAACGATCATCAACAACCGATTACTGAAAATCACTAAAAATTAAGACCTTTTACAAAGAGATCCAAACATAGAAAACCTCTTTCATCAGGAACCAATGTAATACATTTACAACCTGGTTCATAAGTACATGCCTTGTACAATCTCTTCTCGAAGGTTACAAACATTAACTGCCATGTTAACACTGTACATAGGTAGTATAAAAACCTTGAGGCATCAAGACAAAATATCAGATCGATTCATCAAAAGCATTAACTACTAACTCCAAGGACTTGAGAGTACAAAGACGACACATAGGACTACTATCTATATGACTTGACAGACAATATCTCCACATGAGATCTCACTGTTGTCCCTGCTGTTGCTGTCCTTTTTCTGTTGTGGGGATTCTATTTCCTTGTCCGCGTCCACCTAAAAATGTTGGATCCCACGGGGGTGAGACAATTTGTAAATTGCCCCAGCGAGAGATATAACTCTCTGCCAAAACATTATTATTGCAGTTTATTAGAATAAAACTAAGCAGAGGAATCTTATATATTTAACAACAGATAAATCACTATATGAATAGAGTAAAATAATCTCCTTTCCTAAGGAGAACATGGCATCTACCCATGGTAGAGTCATAATTCATCTATTTACTTTGCAAGGAATGTAAAGAGATATAAATAACATCTATCAATTAGATATGCATAAAAGAAATGTAACACCAGCCAATAAATTTCCGTATTCAATCCTTAAGTAAACATGCTATACGGCTGATTACATTTTACAATCACACTTTTGCCCTGAGGAGATGAGGAATACCGCTCATACTCCAACTGACCATGATTACGTTAGGCATCAGTACCACACAAGGTCAATGGAAGAGCCAACTTCCATGAACTCCCACGTCTCGGTCAATGTGAGACCACTTGCAGGACATCTTGTGTCTCTTTTATATAGCTTGCCAGGGTATAGTGGCATCTTCTCTATAGAGCTACAGCGGTGGCTACACTCTCTTTGCAATCGAGAGATTTCATGTTTACCTCAATCGATCCAGTATTAATATTATTGGGAGACATATGATACATCCATCCCAATTTTGGGAGATTCGTGATACATCCATCCCGACACATAGACACACAGTTAATGAAGGATTGAGAGGTTTAATGTTTATCTTCCATCAATTCCCCCATTAGGACGTAAGGATATGTTTGCCCATTACCCCCACATATTCAAAAATATGCATTCCAGGTTTTTTCCGCAGAGCAACCCATTTCACCATCACCAATTACTGACGATGATGGATCTATGGTTAGGGCTCTACATGATATGATTTCACTTGATTAGTTAAGTACATTAGCATATTCTTTTAGCATCAATCAAGTTCTCAAATAGGAATTATTATGACAAATGCTACAAAGAAACATGTAAACTCTTATCAATTGCTTTTCCAAAACTTATAATACATTGGGATCTTAATCCCTTATCTCATCACTTGAAAGTTCACATCTCTCAACAACATCATTATCATACTTATCAAACCTGGGTATTCAAACCCTCAGTTCATCACTAATCACTATTACCAACTATTAGGTAACTATTACCTCTAGGTCCTCAGACCGAGGTATACATGATACATGTTATACAAGCATCTCACAGGACTCACACAACCCATGAAGTGTCTTGTCACCTTTTACTAGGCAACAACTTGTTCATATGGCTCACAAGGCCAAACAACATTTATATCAAACAAACATCGTAGCTCATACCTAGCTATGCTCATCATCCCATAATATCTGTATGGTTAGTATACATGATAATAACCATATTAATCACTTATCACATCATATGATACGATAGTAATACCACCATTCCTTTATCAGGATTAGGGTTTACTATGAAATAGGATTTTCCATTCCATTGCCCAAATTAGGGTTAGGATTTCCCATTTCACATTAATTAGGGTTTCATGTTCACATTATCAATCCAACCCTAATATATTATTCCATTCCTCTAGAAGCACCCATTGATATCACAAGTATTTATTCATGCTTATACTATCATTATATAACATCAATGATTATCAATACAAGGTATGAGTTCATCTCTCATCTTTCCCATGATATGATTATATCATACTCATTAATTTGGCTTAACCCTTTTCTCAGGGTATATAGCCCATACTTGTCAAAAAGCATCAAACTTATTACATCTTATTGTAATAGTTTACATAACACTCTTCATGTGTTTCTTATCCAAATATATTGGATTAGAGGTTCATCAATGTATATCAACCCTGAAATGCTAAATGTGATATCTATCATGTCCTGATGTATCACTTCTCTCATCACTTCTAACTTGCTTGAGGTTATCAACTTATCATGTATTAAGGTATTTCCCATCTTAATACTTTCATCCTCTAACCTATTACTTTTATCATGAAATGCATAGGTCATACATAAGAATTGTCCAACTATCTTCAATGATATGGACTTATCTCAGGTTAAGGCATTATTTACTATAAGGTTGCCTCTAATCAACCACTCGAGATATTTCACCATTATAAGGTATTACCCTCTATTCCATCATTAGGGTTTTCTTACACCACTACCCAGAATTAGGGTTATAGTTTATCGTCATATTACCCAAGATTAGGGTTTCATGCCCTATAGCCCAAAAATTAGGTTTTCACATACCATCACCCTATATTAGGGTTTCTCATCACAACATTGCTTTAGGGCTTCACATGGTATCATCCTCAATTAGGGTTTCTCATGTCATCACCCTCAATTAGGGTTGCTCATGGTATCACCCTCAATTACGGTTTGGGCTCAACAACCTTCTTGATTAGGGTTTCATGATCTCTTTATTAAGGATCATACCCTAATTACATAATTATTCATGTTGATGGTGTTAGGGCTTGACCTTTACATGAATATTGTACATGTATGAATTTATCTCTCTTTCATCCTCTTTAGGATGTTGACTATGTCAAACTTGGTTAGATTAGGTCAACCAACCCTTCAATTAAGTACATTCGATTAGAGTTGACATAGTGTATTGAAATATTGCTTATTTAAGCTTCAAGGAATAACTCATCTAGGGTTACCAATCATTTCGTACCTTAAAGGCACAAGCTTTGTAATTATCTCTATTTTACATCAGTAATAATTATAGGGTCATTTGATCCTTCATCACATTTAAGTTTTCAATTGATTGATCACATTGAATCACCAAACGATCTTGACCCTGTATTCTCTAAACGGTTTGAAACCGTTTGAATCCAAACGGTCTTGAGACTGTTTGACCCCAAATGGTTTCATGACCATTTGTACTCAAATGGTCTCAAGACCGTTTGGTCCAAACTCTCTTGAAATAAAAAGTCCAAATAGGGTTCTCAATCTACTAAACTGGTTAGGATTTGCATCATCAATTTCATCATCTATTGATTCATTGAAACTTATCAAGATATGATCCTTAGATCTCCAACCTTCAATCACCACCCTTGATCATTGAAACGGTCTTTGAGACCGTTTGATGCCAAACGGTTTCAAGACCGTTTGGACTCAAACGGTCTCAAAACTGTTTGATCCAATTTGTCTTGAAATCAAATGGATCATTTAGGGATTCTTCAACAAATCGTTTAGCGTTTATAATTGCTGGTTCATCCATTGATGGAATCGTTCAATTGGATCCATTGGATCATCTTTCAAATTGTTCTATATTCCTGACCTCAAACGGTCAACCAATCAATTTGGTCAACCATGTCCAAACGGTCTTGGACCCTCACCTCTAAACGGTTTGCAAACCGTTTGGTCTCCAAACAGTTTGGTGAAACCGATTGGAAACCAAAGTGTTGAAACTGATTGCAAATAAACATTGTTGAGATGTGTGCTTAAGATGATGTCATCATCATCAAGATTCAACCCTTCGAAAATTGTTGTGATCTTGGTGATGTTTTCATCAATTAAAAAAAAGGAAATGCGAGAATGATAAAGGAATCGACATGTGTTGATGATATGAAATCAATTATAATATTTAAGGGTTCAAGTTATAAAACCCGCCTCCAAAGAAGCTTAAAAGGTTCAAGATCCACGTCTTCAATGGTGGAAGCAACTCCTTCAACTATCCCAAGGCTCATCCTTAAGTATTTGTGTGAAAGGAATGGCCAAGGATGAAAATTGAATGGAGAAAAGAAGAAATCAAGCATTGATTTTCGATTTCCACCATGAAATCATGGTGAAAGATGATCAAGAAGCTTACCAACAGGTTGGGGCTCGTTCTCCTCTTTCTCCGGAGATCCCTTGTGCTCGTCCAAAGCAAGGAAAGAAAGTGGGGTCGAAAAAGCCTTTCATTTGGGTTGAAAATGGAGTTTTTATAAGAAAAAATCAATGAGAGAGAAAGTGATACAAAATCCTTTGATTTCCAAAATTGATGCCACATCTCCCCTAACTCCCTAGCATACGAATATATCTTATTCTCCCTCAATTTCCTCTTCTTTATCCATGCATTACAGGAAAACAAATTAAGCACCTTAATTCATATAATAATAATATCCAAAAGTTAGTGGATATTACTTTTTCTTTTAATAATGTGAGTGAGTTATCCATTCCTTTGGATATTTTCTTTACCTTTGAAAGTCATAAGGACGTCCACATATATGGATTTCAAAAAAAAAAATTTGGTTGCAGGGCACTTCAATTAATATAATTATTTTTACATTAAATTGAATTAGGGTTTCAATTATGCTTAAATCTTGATTATTTTAATATCAAGATTCTCTCTCCTTCAAAGTGATACAAATGAGACGCCCCTCTGATTTTATTTGCTCTACATGATTCCAAGAAAAATTAGGGACCCTCTAGAAATGGTAATTTTCATATTGAACCCTAGGTATTGGGTAAATTGCATATTACACCAAAATTAGGTTTTAATGCACAAACATTGCTTTATCAGCTCTTTCTTGATACTTAGGCTTATAAAAGCCATACACCTGCATCATCTTCATTCTTATGATTCTTCAGCACTTTGAGGAACATTTTATCATGTAACATTTGCATGTTAACCCCTCAACTTGGGTAATTTGCACTTCAATCCAAAATAAGCAAACATTGCTTCAACATTATTCAAACAAGACCAAAATTGAAACATAAGTTCATCTTGGGCCTTAATTACTTTTCCCAAGATAAAATCAAGGATCTAATTAACTCGCTTGAGAAAAACTTCCAGGTTTAAGGCATAACCCAGGTCAGGGATGTTACATCTCCCTCAAAGCATGTGGTGAAGTTTAGAACCTACATGAACCTATGGAAGAAATACTCCATCAGCCTTCCCTCGGTCTGCCTCATGCATATCCCCTGAGTAGTGTTAGCAGTAGCTTATTCAACTACAAATTTTGTCCTTAAAAATAATACTAGTGTAGTTTTTCTTCTCGGCCGCCTTGGCTCCAATGTAATAATGCCACTGATTTGGCATTTATTCCTACCACACTTCGATGAAATGAATGACAGACCCGTTTTACAAAAAATAAAATAATAATGTCACCTCAACTTGGAATTAACCAATGAGGAGTTTTCATGGACCTCAAATATTATATTAGATACCAAAACCCAATTTTTAGGGTCATCACATTCACCCCATCTTATATGGAATTTCGTCCTCAAAATTCAACTAGTTGCATGCTTAAGGTGATGTAAAGGAGTCTCTACTATCACTAGGACACCACTTCCAGTGCCACAACTATCATAGTTCTGAAGGCACCCTAAGTTGTTACCTTAAGATATTAAAATGTGTAGGTGTACCCACCCCACTTTATATAGACTGAAGCATCATTAAATGTTTTGGTAACCATGTTATATTATTTAATATTAGGATCTACATATCCTTATTCCCCTCAGGTATTATGGTTTTGTTACTATTCGAGATTTCATCTTTCACCCTACACACCTATGTGAGGTTATATCAAGATTCCAAGTCATTAATTACTTTTTTTAGGTCAAACGAGCCTTTGTATTAAGGAAAATCTAATACAAAAGGCTCTCCTAAAACATCAAGGGAGTTACATAGGATTACTCAATCCCCTTTGTTCCCTGGCCCGCCTTTGCAAGGTTGTGAGCATCACAATTCTCTTCTCTAAGGGTATGTAAGAAGATGACTGAGGATAAGTTTCTTGCTAGGTATTGGATGTCTCTGAAAATCTACACTGTCGGGCTATACCCCTAAATGGACTGTGTGACTTTTTGTAGCACACTCTTTGCATCCATTTCGATCTCCACCCAATTAAGATGTTATTCCTTTTCCATTTGATTTCCAAAAAGAACCCTATTAGTTGCCCTCATTATTGTGGAACCTCTATTATCTCTGGAAACAACAGAAGGCGTATCTTTTTATTCCTGATGTAAGTGGCATCAACGTTTATTTTGGTGTATCCTTCTATGGGGGATTTCCATATGCAATCTTGGCATTTCTATATAGGAGTGGCTTGCTGTTTGTTGCTTAATATGTAGTCCACGGAGCCACAAGCTCCATGACCAATGTTATGCAATGTGATTGTTGGCTGAGTGATATTATGACTGAAGTTGGTGTCATTCCTGCATATCCAGGCTGTGAGCCAATTTGCAGAATAGGTGGTTAGCAAATTCTGGTCACTCTTGGTGAGTATCCAGCTGAGTAGCGACTGAAAGCCACTCAAAGGGGTTCCACTTATCAGATCCCTATTCTCGTTGATGTTCTAGATATCTGCAACTTGATAACACTGGATGAGAGCATGTATAGTAGTCTCCACCTCATCCTTGCAGACTTCACACACCTCTAGGACATCAATATGCTTATGAGACAGATTCCACATAGTAGGGAGCATGTTCGAGCATTCTCTCAAGAGGAAATGTTTGATCTTTGGGTGCATTGAACATTTCAAGGAGTTCCAGTGTTCGTTTTTGTTGCTTTGATTTGGGATACTTCCTGCCCTATGGTCTAGAAATCCCATCTAGTATGCTGATTTAACTAAAAAAGTACCATCTTTGGTGGGATACCAACACAAGCCGACGTCACCCTAGCATTTAGGAATTGTTAGGATAGCTTTCTTTTGTTTCTTAGAAAACAAAGCTATAGTAGCATTGCAATCCCATTCTTTACATTTGTTAAAAATCTCCATCATAATCTTGGGTCGAGACCCTGGGTCATTTATTATTATGAGCCCTATTGGAGCTTTATCAGGAATATAACAATCTTCCCATATGTTTATCTATGAATCTTTAGTGATGGTCCACCTTAGCCCTTCAAGGAGTAGGGATTTTTCTCCCCATATTGATGAATATATATTAATCTTACTTTTAGTCGCCATTTTTGGCCCAATTTTGCACTGAATGCTAATATTCACCCCTTGAATATTCTCATATACAATTTTCCTAAGTTCTATATCATTATTTAGAGTTTTGATCAAATATATTTGTCTCCATTATAGGATTGAACATAGTGCCATGTGTGCCAGTGTAGGAGGTGTAGGGGACGGCCCAAGAAACTTTGTATAATTTGTACCCTCTATCGATGGCCAGATCCTTCATCAGAATCCATCCTCATCAGTTAGAGGATTCATCAACGCAAGCCATTCGACCGTCAACAATACCCCCCCCACGGAGGTGGGTTTGTTTCATGATGACCGCGACCGTGGTCAAGGAGGTTATATCCACAACCGAGGCAAGACAGATCGGGACCGTGACCTAGTTGCACCTCGACCTAAGGTTGGACCGTGACCTCAGAAGATCACGACCTGCATGGGAGACCTCGACCTCCTTACCGTGAGCCACATGGAAGTTGTGATCATCTGTAGATCATGAACGCGATCCTTCCCCTACACAACCTAACTTCGATCATGACCGGTCCCACACTGCGACTGAGGCACACCAATGGAACTACAGAACACCACCGTGACCACGACCAAGCAAAGAAGGACCACGACCACGGTATACACCTACGACCACATCCAAGCAAAGAAGGACCGCAATTGTGGTATAAAACTATGACCACGACCAAGCAAAGAAGGATCGTGACCGCGGTATACAACCTCGAACGCAGCCTACACCTCGACTGTGGAGTTAAGTTGGTGGACTGTGCCTATAAATAGGCCACCCACCCGTCTTGTCAAACGATCTCTTCCACAACACTGGGAGGCTGCTGCTCTGTGCCCAGCCATCAGGAAGAGGATCTATGCCACCAAGGACTACCTCTGTGGAGTTCTTACCTCTCCTCCATCTCTGCTCTATCCAGATCTATCTTCTATTCATGAGAGTGGTGGGACTCCATATCTACAGATCTACTCTGCCACCAGCCACCTACCGCTCCATCTCCTGCAAGCAAGAGAACAAGAAGAGAAGGAAGAAGGGGAGAGAAGATATGCCTCATCTACCTTGGTGTTCTTCCCCTCCTCATTTCAGATCTGCCCCGAGATCGTGTAGAAGACCATTTCTCCACTGAGCTACAACCACCTTCTTCACGATGACCATGGAGGAATCTTCCCTCTCTCTTGTTTTTCTTGTTTCTATCATGAGGAGCGAGTAGTCCTCTTCACTGGGGTGCGGGGAACTAGCCCCTCTGCCCATTCTTACATGTTCATCTTAAAACATTCCATGGCTTGTATATAACTTTTCATCTCGTGTTAATCATTTGATGGGTGCTTGTGGACTAATCACCTACCTTTCATGATCTAGTATAACCCTTTTTTGTGATAACTTCAATACTTAGGTTTATTAATATCATTTAAAATGGTTGATGTCTTGACGAGAACTTCTGAAAGATATCTTCGAAGTAGTAAGTGTGTTATCTGTAGGTGACGAGACATCTAATGCCTATAGGTGATGCTTACGCGAATCTAACTTCCATACGGAGGGTTTGCAACTCTATTTGGGTAGTTGTTTCTGGGTTGGATGTGTTCTGGATGTGTTTGCATGTGTGGTGGTGGTGAAACCCAGTTCCACCCCAGTGATTCCCATCATTAATCTAGACTCTATTTTAATCCTACACTTTACTTTCCTTGCAATTAGTTTAACTAAACACAATCAACCATTTGTTCTATATTAGTCTTGGATTGGATCCGACTAGCAAGATTCTTAAAAACATTTTCCTTTCGGATTCAATCCTTAACTATATTGCGATATGACCTGTCCGCTTGTGGGTGGTATTATTACACGAGGTTTTGGTAAAAACTCAGGGATTTCAGCCTTGGGTGAATTTGTTAGTGCAGTAAGAACCATGTCACATATACTCCTCAAATAGTAGCTTGGTTTGTGTCCCCTATTTTCCTGTATAATATTCATTCCATTGTAATACCTAGCCTTAATAATCACAACAACATTAGAGAGGGATTTTGTGAGGAGCCTCAACACTTAATTATCAAGGAAAGCCATGTTGAAGTTTTTATATCTCTAAACCCTAACCCTTCCTGATTCTTTGGCTCACATATCTTTCTTGAGGACTTCCAATGCAATTTCCTTCTGCCATTTTGGCTACCCCACCACAAATTTTCCAAGTCATTAATTACTATAATTATGATAATTAATTACTAAAATTATCAGGCTTAACGTCATTATGGAGATTTATGATCAAAAGCATACTAGGATTTCATTAGTTGAGAAGAACTTATATATCATGCTTGCATATTAGATATCCACCCTATTGTGTGAGTTGTCTTCAACTAGAAGCTTAGATTTAGAAGATTGGACGTTGAGAACTATATTTTGTAATTGTTTAATCTATGATCCAAATATAACTTTATTTAAAGTTCACAATTCCAAACTTAATTATTCCATGTATGATATGAAAGGAAAGAGAATATACTGAGTCAATATTATCGTGGTTTAAAAGCATGCACATCACATGTATGATATAGGAAGGGGATACAAACTAGGACAAGCTTATATGAATGACTTATCACATATAAATCATCTATATAGATGAAGTGAGGTTTCTAGAATCATATATAGAGAAAGAGAAGAAGAAGAAGGATCAACATGTATAACTATATTATGAATAAGGAAATTTACTCTTAGAACTAGAGTTACATATATTACCTCACTTTCAGCTACTAATGAGCTTCACAAGCTTAAGTCACTCAAGTTAGGAGATAACTCAATCAAATGATAGACTTTCTCATTATGAGTCTTCTACCCATCACATTTCTTTGCACCCAAACTCTCACATTTAGGACATAGATCAACAATATGAATCATGCATAAGGAATCAACTCATTAACTCATGAGTAATCTAGCTTAGGAAACATAAGTTTCTTTATATATCTCATATGTTTCTCATATTGGATGTTTGGCCCTTTGACCTTCTCCCACTGGATCTCACTCTCTCTAGAGTTCACCACATAAATCTTCCTAACACTACAAGTCCTCCTTTGTAAATAGCTTGAGGCTCATGCATATTCAACTATATCTTAACATCGGTTACCTTATGTATGGAAAAACTACATACTTTTATCATGTAGACTTAGCTCATATTTTCAAAATTGGGACCGAAACTCATATATAACTAAGGTCTATGTACAAAACTTATACCATTAGAGATCATACTTATATAATATTATACTTGCTTATGCCATTTATCAATTATCATCTACTCTAACTATCAAATACCTGATAAGGCTCTAGACATATAATATAGATACACTCACTCTTCTAAACTGATGTCACTCCCTTTCAATTTGGTTGGATGAACGCCTCCTACTCTCTTGTGCAAGGGATACAATTTCATATTTACATATATATGATAAAATATTATATAGCTTTTTCTCCAAGAAAGAATACATCAGAGAAAACTACCGAGGCTTGAAAAAATTGGAAAACAAAAGCGAAAAAGAAAAATTGAGTGTTCCAAATACAATAGAGAGTCTAGTGTCATGTCACCTAGTGAAATAGTGAGAACATGGTATAGATTAGTGTGGTTGCCCAATACATATGAGATCTATATGGAAAGGGTTTCACACACTCTTCTAAACCCAGTTCTTGAACATCTAGGTTCTAACCTAGGATATGTCAACCTAGTTCCTATAGAACAAATTACTAAGTTTCTAGGTTTTTTAGTGAATGATTTTGTTTAGTTTTGTGTTTCATGACGAGCAATTTCTAGGTGTAGCTATTGTTCATTCTATGATACCAACTATAATGTCCCCATATTTCCACCTTTCTAAAATCCCATGGGAACATGATGAAAAAATAAAAAAATATTAAGTAATTATATCAAAGTGTGATGGGAAGCGACATGCGTATACATGAACAAATAACCATAGTGCATACACCGCAACATTCTCAACATTCAACATGTATATTAATACAACATAAATTATTACAAATTAGAATTACACATTGAATAAGAATTATACAAGTCTAACATGTATGCTAACATGATCTTAACGCAATAGGTACAACCTAAATACTACTCATTTCCTCTCTTTTCTCCCATGCTATCTCTGAACCTAGAAAATACTTGAAACAACTAAGAAACACAATGTGTTGTGTGCATGGGTGGAAAGATACATATATTTACAGTTTTCATAAATTTGAAAACATTTGTAGAAAGAAAGAAAGATCATAGAATCAGTTTTTTCTTAAGCAAAATATTGTTTATTTTAATAATTTTTTTCTAGATGAATTGTGTTACTAAGGTCGACTAGTACCAAAATATATATATTGGACCCATCCCTATGTATCGAGTACTCTAGGGAACTAACTATACACCTTATTCTCTATGGAGGCGTACTTGTAAACATTGATCCTTCCCTTGTAAGGGGGATATTGAACATCTTAATAACTACAAAGAATCTACTCATCATTTATGTTTTCAAGTGACAAAACACTGAGTACTTAAAATAATAATACATCCATTATTTGCAAATAATAGAGCATACGTAGATATCATGATTCAACCAAGAAAACCATAACCATATAATTAAATAAACCCATGTACCTGAATTCAGAGATTCCTAGTACGTTGATCATCTATATCCCAGGTCCTACCTGATTAATAAGAATTAACCATCATTAATACTTTTTTCAACATCATTTTTAACAATTTAGTACCAAGTTAGGGTTTTGGTAAAACCTAAGTTCCATTGATCTAAGACATGTGTATTGTAATTGATATTGATCTATATGTAATGATCTGACGCTGGTTCAAATTTCATATTTTTTTGATGCTTTATCAATTTTCTAGAATTTAAAATAGATTAAAAGCATCTAGTTGGTCATTAAAGAGGAAGGGACTAATCTATTGGCATAACACTCAATTAGAGTCTATATTTGATTTCCAACTAAAATCAGGGTTCAATACTATTTTTCTTAGGTTTAATATTCATCATATACTAATTATACCATTTGAAACATCCTAAAATAAGCATTAATATCTATATTAAAAACATACATTTAGATTCCTCAAAAGACTGATCTAAGTATCTAGTATTATAAGGGATGTTTTTCTGAGTCTGGGGGTATTTAAGGGAATTTATTGGCCATGAGAGTTATTTATTATGCATTTTCTAAGGTAGTGCTATATTTTGGAAAGTTGAAGATAATTTACCTAATTGGGAATGATAGGGTCGTTAGATCTTGATTGCAAGGATAGGATGTGGATAGGGAAGTCTAGACTTGTCACACTGTCTAAGTAAGTGACCCTCTGTAATACTTGATTGAACTAGTTCAGTTCATGGAGTAAACAGACTTAATTTGCAGGTTGATTGGGTTTCTCCTCACAACTGGCATGAAATCCCTCCTCTCCTTCATGTTATCCAAGAACGCCCTCAGTTCACCATGGGAGCATCACTACACATGCTAAACAAGATTGCGGCTAGGACCTCTGTTATAACCTCAATTTTTGTATTCAATTGGTGAGAAATGTAATTTCTCATATTAAAGATATTTGAACAAATAATCATATATTTGGTTAAGAATAATTGGATTTCGTTAAAATAGCCTTGTTGTATGATTTGTGGGCTTTATTGGCTATTGGGCCCAATAAAAAGGAAAATAACAAAGGAAATTCAATTAGTAAATGGATAATTGAATATTCGAGAAAAGAAATAATGGAAACCTCTAGAAGGCAAATCCAAAGAGGATTTCGTGCCTCTTGGATTCCTTGGGTTCCAAGGAGTCTAAAGTTGCAAAGAAAAGCAATAAGAAAAAGAAAAGATTGTTTAATGTATTCCTTTATGAAGAAAGAAATTGGGAAATAATGGTAATATGTGGAAAAGAAGTGGAAAGAGGTGTAATTAAGTTATCCTTGATGGATTTTCGTATCCACAATGTTTCTAATGGTAAAAGGAATATCTTGGTAATACTTTTGGAAAGAGATAATAAAATGTACCGTAATGTACATTACCTTTTTGACAAATTGGTCGTATAATAAAGAGAAGATAAAGGAAACAAAGAGAGGCTAGGAAGGGTGTATATAATTGGTGTTCATTGTGAAAGGAAACACCTTTCTATATCCGTAGTTTGGGGCTTGTGTGTATCTCTCACGCAACATGTATTCAGAAAAGGAAACCCAGTTTCCATTGGGTTGGAATACCTATCGACACACCCCCTTCCGTGATGACCTCCCGCCCGTAAGCATTAGGGTTTCTTATAGAACCTATATAAGGGATCATAAGATCCCTCATACTCCACAGATGCTATAGCCTCCAGTCTCCGTAACCTCAAATAGGCATGGTCGTCCAACTCTTCCATCCCCCTCAGCTGCACTGCTTTGCCTCTATCTGTAATGCCTTCAAAAGGTAGTCAATAGGAGCGTTGTTACCGTAGACTCTAGCCAAGCATTACGACGAGGATGAAACAGTTCTTCTTTAGTTTAGCCGTGCACCATCATCACCATCCGACAAAGCACCGCATACCTTCTCATGCCCCGCTGTACTTTGCCAAGGCATCTTGAGTGAACTCCTTCGTCCTCTCCTGACCAAGGCCTCCTAGAATCGTGATGGCGGCCAACGATCGGTGGCCAAGGTTTTGGCGCCCCTCAACTAGTGGTTGTAGGGGTAGAAGTGTCAGGATATGGGAAGACACAGATCGGATTCCATGGTCATCCGGGTTGCTGCAACAAGAGCTGAGCAAGGGGCTAGGTGGACTGAGGACCTGCAGTGGCAAAGGAGGGAGGAGGCGGAGCACTGGCCGGCGGCATAGTGAGGAGTTGTTGTTAGATCTGGCGGGCGGACCGTGTGTACGTCCGCGAGGACGCGCCTGTACAGGAGGTGGTCGCGCCACACACAAGGTAGATCCAGGAGGTGTAGATCTCTCCCAGGCTTGGTCACCTTGTCTCAACCGGGCAGCCAACCTCTGCGCCTGGGTGGTGACACCTTGTGGCCGGAGGCAGAGAGGCCATCGGCGGGGGAGGCGGTTGCTCAGGCAGAGCAATGAAGTCTCTACGTCGGGCAGAGAATCGCCCCAGCACAGCGAGGAAGGAGATAAGGAGCAAAAGACCCGAGGGCCCCTGGTGC
Organism: Alisma plantago-aquatica; assembly: GCA_963693085.1. NCBI lineage: Eukaryota > Viridiplantae > Streptophyta > Magnoliopsida > Alismatales > Alismataceae > Alisma > Alisma plantago-aquatica. The sequence goes on along the minus strand of OY856412.1, from coordinate 916,468,486 downwards.
TGTGCATCTCCTTCAAGGGCAAAGAGGTAAATTTCGACGTTTTAGTCTTTGCTGGCGAGAATAACAAAAGGGAATAATAAAAGCTGATGTGGCATCGTCTGATTGGTCTAAATTTGATTATCTTGCAAAATACGTAGTTAATTATTGGTAGGTCGAATAAAGACATGCTATATATGAAAATTGATCAGAAGAATACAAGGAATCAAATAAAAATAGTTTCATAGCCTGAATCTGATCATAGTTCGAAATGTAGTGTAAATTATCATCTTTGATTAATTAAAGATTAAGAAACCCTATTTTGATATGATTAATGTGTTTAATATGGTTTAATGGATCTTTAGAGTTTATATTAACCTGTTAATGATGAAAAGGAACATTAGGAACAAAAATGATGAACTTTGCATATAATTAGCTAATTTAGAGTTTATGTGCATAAATGGGCTTTAATGGGCCTTGAAACCCTAATGTTGGAAAATTCGACTCTTTATGGCTTTACTTATTCGATTTCATGTATCAAACTTAGTTTTCATGATTATAAGCTATTTCAAGCATAAAAGTTCCTAATTTGTGGATAAATACCCTAGATATAGTAATTAGGGTTTTCTTACTAATAAAAGATGGAATTAATGGCAAATCGAGTTCATATGTGAATTGGACCATGAATTGATGATAAATGCGTATAATGATTTTGTCATGGATGAAATGGATAAAAATAATAGCTTTAATGTAAAAGAGGATTAATGAACTTAATTAATAGTTAATTATGCCTCTAATCTGAAATTGAGAATTAGATGTTGATATAATTAGGGTTTGGGATCAATTGCATTAAATTAGGGTTTAAATAGTAAAAGATGAAGGGAAACCCTAATTGCAATAGAAACCCTAAAATTTGGATTAGAAACCCTAGGAAGCAAGCTAGATTTAATAAGTCTTGATGAAATGAGTAATTATTTCAGGATTTTGATATATGTGCTTGCTTGGATTTCTTTCTTGCATGGATTATTCAGTCTCAAAATCATCCTGACAGGTATGTGGTTACGCTTATGAATAACCGTTCTAGTTTCACGGTGATTTCCGAATGTTTTACCGATTGCTTTAAATAAACTGTTGGATGTTTATTTAATTCATGCAACTATAAAGTGACTATGGCTATCACTATGAGTATACATGTATAACTAGCTAGATCCGAGTCCACCCCTGTGGCTATGCAAAGGATAAGGATAACCTAGAGCAAGGTCTAGGGTATCATGAGTTAGAAACTGGGCTACACATGAGTAGTGCCATGAGACTCTTAGCATACCATGAGTTAAGGAGTGGGCTACCTACGGGTAGTGCCATGTGACTCAGCCCTAGAAATTGATTCACCTATTAGGTGAAGTCATGAGGGGTAAAATGGGAATCTACCACATGGGAGGTAGTATCCAGGTCCACTGCAGGGACAACGCAGGGGATAGGGTACACATGGATCGCGTAGTTATAATTAAAACGTAAACTTGTTTGTTAAATGATAATTGAATGCGATACATTGTTATAGATAATTGAATGATTATTGGTTTCCCCCACATACCAGCTACGGATGACCGACGTTTTGTTTGTCGGCATTTTAGGTACAATAAGAACAAACAGTAAAGTGGCACATGTGATACTAAAAGAGAATTAAAGTATAATGGAGGATTAGATAGATTAGTATCGGAGTGGATAGAAGTTTAAAGATCAAAGTTTTCAAAAGGTATGTAAAGAAAAATTTTATTACCATTTTCAGTATAGTCTGTTAGAATTTAATCATTGTTTATGGTTATATGTCAAACCTTTGATCCGGGATAAATGGGTGCGGCTCAACCTCTTGGTCTCCCTTAATTGGGGGTTATCGGGAGGTGGGGTCGTAACATTTGGTATCAGAGCGTAGGTTCCTCATTTAACCATTAATAATTATTAAATTTTACAAACTCCACAGAACCCAAGGGAGTTATTAGAGGAGTATCCGAAGGATGGAGGTGTCTAGAAAGGGATCACGACCGGGGGCTGGGAAGATTTTCCTCCGCACCGCTAGTCGGAATACGAGGACTCCCGGACCCGTGTGACCGCCTGGCCAAAGTCTTAGGGTAGGAATCGAAATAAGATACCTTTAGGACTTCTCATCTTATTCATCCCTTCTCATCACGAAATTCTGATAAGGACCTAAAGGATTAGGGGTTTCTCTCTTCTCCTCACCCACTTGAGGAATGGGTAAGGTTAATAAGTGTTAAGGGAATCCTCCATCAAATTAATGAAAAGCATGTAAATAAGATGTCATGGACATAAGCTTAATAGATTAAGCGCAAATTAAAGAATAGATACATGCTTAGGTCGTATGACATAAGTTGTCATGTCCTCAGAATAGACCTGAGAGTAGACCTTCTTGTCAGGAGGATGAGTTAGTCTTGGAGATAGAGATCTCCATTGCAAGTAGAGACCTGGCACATCCTCTGAGGATGATGCTAACCCTAACCCTAAGTGATGGTTAGAGAGAGATGAGTTGGACCAGGTGTTTGAAGGGACATGCCTTTGGGATGCCATATGATCCATGGATAACCTAACACCTTTGGCAACCCAACCCTGGGAAGGATCGTGCATGTCAGGGTAAAGGATAACTCCTTAGATGATGAGGTTAGTGAAGGACCTTAGAAACCCTATGGGCTTGTGCAAGTAGGGTATAGCTGGCACCTAGGGCACGTCATAGTGTTGACAGTATGATGAAACCCGGGATAAGGAATCATGATGGAGCATAAAGGATTATGGATGATCTTGAGCAACCATAAGTTCAAACCTAGGCTTCACCCATGTGGAGCATGCCTTTGAGGTTGAAACTTCATAAAGAGAGGACCTCTAATGGTGAGGTTGGATGTAGGGTTAGCTCTAGAGAGAGCAGGAAACCCAGCAAGAAGGTTGGAAGCCTAAAACCCTGAACAATGGATGATAGTGGTTGCCTCATGATCGGTCCCTGAAAGTTGATGATACCTTGGTTGTCTTTAGAGGGACCGAACCCTTGAGAAAAGATGGAGCATCTGGTGCCTATGTGCCAACAGTATAAGTGTTTACCTTCTGAGGTAGGAAGACAAGTTCCTTAGACCTAGAGAGGTTTAGTAGCAGGTTATAGGGCCTTGTACCTTGTTGGTTGTCCTTAGGGAGGACCCAACTCTAAGTGTTTCTTGAGTTGAAGGATGACAAGGAGTGTGTGTCATTCCTTTTTCATGATTGGTTGTAGTTAAGAGACAGAGCATGCAGTGAACCTAGGGTTCCTAGGCCTAAGAGGGGAAGTGGTATACCTAATGCTCATGATGAGAATTAAGTTTCTATAGTTTCGAGCATGGTACGACTCATGTATAAAGGAAAAAGGAAACTCCTTAAAGGTATGTTTGATGAACCCCTCATAACTAGGTTGATGATAAAAGAAAGTATGATCTTCATCCAGCAAAGAGATCAAGTATGACCTAGCATGGTACGGTAAGTGATCTACTTGAGCATTAATGGCTTGCTAGGGTTAAGTAGGATCGTGAGGATGTAAACCCTAGACCTAAGAGCTTTTGTGACCTTAGAGATAGTTTTCCTCCCATCTTGGGAGGGGGACCCCTTTGGAAGGGTGTATATTAGTTTTGTTGGTTCAAGGTAATCTAAAGAGGTTTCATAGGATCTTGAGAATCTAAGTGAAAGGTACATGGTATGAGAATGAACCTACAGACCCATAGATATCCATCTCTATGTGCATATGGATGCGTTACCATGGAGGTAACTGATATGAGGTTTGACCAAGGTAGGCAGTTTGCCATGATGCCTATGAACGGATGAGAGTCAGCCCATGAATGCAGAAAGAGAGATGATGAAGACTTGGGTAAGATTATAAGTGAGCATGTACTATAATGGAGAATCCTAAGTCTATCCTAGGGTCAAGTAGGGATAAGACCGATGAAAGTAGGAGTTGCCTAATTCCCCAGTTGCACATGACCATAGGGTCGGGAGGTAACAACTATCACTGTCTGAGGGCCATGGGTTAGGAGATTGATCACCTTCATGAACTCATGGGACCCAAAGGGCAGATGAGTAGGGCACTCTCTTGATGCATGAGGGAAGAGGGATGACCCCAAAAGAGTCGGTACCCTATAAACCTAGAGGAGATGACCAAGGATAAAAACCTTAGTAGGTTCAAAACTAGTTTGATATCATGATGTTTGTGATGAAGAGACATATATGGCACGTTGAAACTTAGATGAAAAGGTGTATTGACAAGGTGGGATGTACCATCTCTACCCTTGGAACATGAAGAACTCTGTATTTGGACTGCAGCCAAATGCTTATTTCCTCTTGTTATGGGGGTGAGAGATAGGACATTACGCATGTCATACACCAAGGATAAGAGATGAGGTAGGTTGGAGCGTTGCCACGAGAAATGGGGATAGAGAAGATATCTTACCATGGTAAAGTGAATGAATGATGGATGGCTTGCAAACACTAAGAGGAATGAGGTAGTCACCTTATGAGGAAGTTTCTATAATGAGCTATGTAGAATTTACAAGTTATACCAGGTTGAGTTTGATCACCATGATGATGGAATCAGAGAGTGTTCTTATGAACATGAACATATAGTTTAAGGTGACATGATAAGCAAAATACATGGAAGTGTAATGTTACCTAAGGATGTGAAGTGATAATGAATGCTCTGATTAAGACTTGTTTGACTATAAGTTAGAAGAGTTTGTTTGGCTAACCCTAAGTTTGAAAAGGAGAGGTGTTTGGATAACACTCAGATGAAACAAGATGCGTTGAAAAGTTAAGGGTTGTTTGGTTAGCCAGCCTAGTTCTTGATGCAATGAAAGGATGGTGGTAGAACCTCAAGTGCGCTTCTTTGGAAAAGAAGGTGATGAAACCATGACAAGAGTGGTTTGGGGTTTCGAAGGAATCGATCTTGAAAGAATCATGACATATAGGAAATCATGATACACCATGGAAAAAGGCAATAGCACGTTAGATGCTTAAGATGAGGTTGCATGTGGTTTATGGCCATGCAAGCCAGGAGTAAAGGACGAATCCCAATAACCCAGTGTATCGATATGGAGGACAAAAGAATCCCTGAGAGGGAATGAGAGCTCAATGGATGTTGTGATAAGTCTTCCTTGGATCGAGGAAGGTCGAGCTACAATATGGGTTATGGTAGATTGCCTTACCTAGATGACATAAGAAAGAAAGAGTTCTGTCAAGAGACAGATCTAGTTGAACTACTCATGAGAGAGATGGTTCAACTACACCATGAAGCAAGTTCAAAGGTTCTTGAGTTTGTCCTAAAAGTTCACTTCCATAAAGTGGAAGTAGGTACATGAAGAACTCAATATTAGTATAGTTTATCACCCCTAACTATGGTTAGTATGATCCAGACTAAAGGGTCTGATGAGGGCATGTGTGCTCGTTCAGGGTGATATCTAGAGACAGTTCTTGTCCTATGAAAGATGTGACAATGACCACCATAGCCAGTATCGGGTATTATATGAAGCTCTATAAGGGAGGTTGTGTCGGTCACCACTTAAGTAAGGTGATGTTGGTGAAAAGGGCCGCGTGATGGTTAGAAAAGGACCACATGATGGTTAGAAAAGGGACCCCAGTGCGTGTAGATGAAGTCACTTTGATTGTGCAAAGGCTGAAAGGAGCCCAGAGACGATGAGAGTCGTGAGTAGATGCAAAGTAGACTGACATACAGTTCACTGTGGGAGAAAATATGACATGAAAATCCGACCCCTCTAAGTTATATCTAAGAAAGCTGAGTCCCCGATACATGGGTCCATTAGAGATGGATGGGTGGATAAGGTTAGGTTTGACCTTACCCCTCAGGGTAGAGTAATGGGAGATGTTTTCCATCTGTCCAAATTAGAGCACTATGTGAGGTGCCCGACCATGTGCTGAGCAATGAACCTAGTGAGCCCCAAGGGAGGCTGAAATGGCCTGAGTCACCTGTGTAGTTTTTAGACGCCAGGATGAAAGAACTCAGAGAAAAGAATATGTAATGATAAAGGTTCTTTTAAAATGCCATGGGTACGGCAAAGCCACATAGGGGCCAATGATGGACATGGAAAAGTCTTATCCTGGATTGTTTGTTTGCTTGTTTGAATTTTGAGGACAAAATTCCTATAAGAGGGGAAGGATGTTATAACCTCAATTTTTGTATTCAATTGGTGAGAAATGTAATTTCTCATATTAAAGATATTTGAACAAATAATCATATATTTGGTTAAGAATAATTGGATTTCGTTAAAATAGCCTTGTTGTATGATTTGTGGGCTTTATTGGCTATTGGGCCCAATAAAAAGGAAAATAACAAAGGAAATTCAATTAGTAAATGGATAATTGAATATTCGAGAAAAGAAATAATGGAAACCTCTAGAAGGCAAATCCAAAGAGGATTTCGTGCCTCTTGGATTCCTTGGGTTCCAAGGAGTCTAAAGTTGCAAAGAAAAGCAATAAGAAAAAGAAAAGATTGTTCTATGTATTCCTTTATGAAGAAAGAAATTGGGAAATAATGGTAATATGTGGAAAAGAAGTGGAAAGAGGTGTAATTAAGTTATCCTTGATGGATTTTTGTATCCACAATGTTTCTAATGGTAAAAGAAATATCTTGGTAATACTTTTGGAAAGAGATAATAAAATGTACCGTAATGTACATTACCTTTTTGACAAATTGGTCGTATAATAAAGAGAAGATAAAGGAAACAAAGAAAGGCTAGGAAGGGTGTATATAATTGGTGTTCATTGTGAAAGGAAACACCTTTCTATATCCATAGTTTGGGGCTTGTGTGTATCTCTCACGCAACATGTATTCAGAAAAGGAAACCCAGTTTCCATTAGGTTGGAATACCTCTCGACAGACCCCCTTCCAGATCATGTAGGGGTAGCAGTGTCAGGATATGGGCAGACACAGATCGGATTCCATGGTCATCCGGGTTGCTACAACAAGAGCTGAGCAAGGGGCTGGGTGGACTGAGGACCTGCAGTGGCAAAGGAGGGAGGAGGCGGAGCACTAGCCGGCAACATAGCGAGGAGTTGTTGTTAGATCTGGCGGGCAGACCGTGTGTACGTCCGCGAGGACGCGCCTGTACAGGAGGTGGTCGCGCCACACACAAGGTAGATCCAGGAGGTGTAGATCTCTCCCAGGCTCGGTCACCTTGTCTCAACCGGGCAGCCAACCTCTGCGCCTGGGTGGTGACACCTTGTGGCCGGAGGCAGAGAGGCCATCGGCGGGGGAGGCGGTTGCTCAGGCGGAGCAATGAAGTCTCTGCGTCGGGCAGAGAATCGCCCCAGCACAGCGAGGAAGGAGATAAGGGGCAAAAGACCCGAGGGCCCCTGGTGCTGTGCATCTCCTTTAAGGGCAAAGAGGTAAATTTCGACATTTTAGTCTTTGCTGGCGAGAATAACAAAAGGGAATAATAAAAGCTGATGTCGCATCGTCTGATTGGTCTAAATTCGATTATCTTGCAAAATACGTAGTTAATTATTGGTAGGTCGAATAAAGACATGCTATATATGAAAATTGATCAGAAGAATACAAGGAATCAAATAAAAATAGTTTCATAGCCTGAATCTGATCATAGTTCGAAATGTAGTGTAAATTATCATCTTTGATTAATTAAAGATTAAGAAACCCTATTTTGATATGATTAATGTGTTTAATAGGGTTTAATGGATCTTTAGAGTTTTTATTAACCTGTTAATGATGAAAAGGAACATTAGGAACAAAAATGATGAACTTTGCATATAATTAGCTAATTTAGAGTTTATGTGCATAAATGGGCTTTAATGGGCCTTGAAACCCTAATGTTGGAAAATTCGACTCTTTATGGCTTTACTTATTCGATTTCATGTATCAAACTTAGTTTTCATGATTATAAGCTATTTCAAGCATAAAAGATCCTAATTTGTGGATAAATACCCTAGATATAGTAATTAGGGTTTTCTTACTAATAAAAAGTGGAATTAATGGCAAATCGAGTTCATATGTGAATTGGACCATGAATTGATGATAAATGCGTATAATGATTTTGTCATGGATGAAATGGATAAAAATAATAGCTTTAATGTAAAATAGGATTAATGAACTTAATTAATAGTTAATTATGCCTCTAATCCGAAATTGAGAATTAGATGTTGATATAATTAGGGTTTGGGATCAATTGCATTAAATTAGGGTTTAAATAGTAAAAGATGAAGGGAAACCCTAATTGCAATAGAAACCCTAAAATTTGGATTAGAAACCCTAGGAAGCAAGCTAGATTTAATAAGTCTTGATGAAATGAGTAATTATTTCAGGATTTTGATATATGTGCTTGCTTGGATTTCTTTCTTGCATGGATTATTCAGTCTCAAAATCATCCTGACAGGTATGTGGTTACGCTTATGAATAACCGTTCTAGTTTCACGGTGATTTCCGAATGTTTTACCGATTGCTTTAAATAAACTGTTGGATGTTTATTTAATTCATGCAACTATAAAGTGACTATGGCTATCACTATGAGTATACATGTATAACTAGCTAGATCCGAGTCCACCCCTGTGGCTATGCAAAGGCTAAGGATAACCTAGAGCAAGGTCTAGGGTATCATGAGTTAGAAACTGGGCTACACATGAGTAGTGCCATGAGACTCTTAGCATACCATGAGTTAAGGAGTGGGCTACCTACGGGTAGTGCCATGTGACTCAGCCCTAGAAATTGATTCACCTATTAGGTGAAGTCATGAGGGGTAAAATGGGAATCTACCACATGGGAGGTAGTATCCAGGTCCACTGCAGGGACAGCACAGGGGATAGGGTACACATGGATCGCGTAGTTATACTTAAAACGTAAACTTGTTTGTTAAATGATAATTGAATGCGATACATTGTTATAGATAATTGAATGATTATTGGTTTCCCCCACATACCAGCTACGGCTGACCGACGTTTTGTTTGTCGGCGTTTTAGGTACAATGAAAAGAACAAACAGTAAAGTGGCACATGTGATACTAAAAGAGAATTAAAGTATAAAGGAGGATTAGATAGATTAGTATCAGAGTGGATAGAAGTTTAGAGATCAAAGTTTTCAAAAGGTATGTAAAGAAAATTTTTATTACCATTTTCAGTATAGTCTGTTAGAATTTAATAATTGTTTATGGTTATATGTTGAACCTTTGATCCGGGATAAATGGGTGCGGCTCAACCTCTTGGTCTCCCTTAATTGGGGGTTATCGGGAGGTGGGGTCGTAACAACCTCCTCACCGATGAAGAAAGCATATGTCTTTAGTTGACCTTGTAGTGTCAAGGCATAAAGGGTGCAATGTCCTAAAACCCTCCCATTTGAGTCCTCTATTCGTCTTCTATCTTAAATCTTCTCCCTTTGCGTATGCAACACATTATCTATTGTGCTCATCTCCCATGACCTCATGAGGCACCTTGCCACCATATGAGAGTAAAGTAGAATCATAACGAGGCCATGTGAGGTCCCTTCCACATCTTCACATCTATCTAATAGAGCCTCCTCACATACCTTCTGACCATAATGTCTCCTTCAACCTCAACCTTGCTCACATCAAATGTAGGATCCAACCACCTTCTCTACTTCTACCCGCACCCTTCTCGTCTGTTCATTAGGTACGACCTATACCAAGTGTAATGACCCTGACCTGGGTTATGAGGTAACCCTATTTGTTTTGGCTAATAAAGTTTCTTAGAACTTTAATATAATCCTCTGTGGTGTTTTATTATCATGTGACACATTTATGTTCTAAGTATGGTCCTGATTGAATGCTGTTTGAGCAATGTTCCTTTATTTTGGACCAAAGTGCAATTTACCCAAGTTGAGGGGTTGTATTGCAATATGTCATATGTTGAATGTGAATTATGTCCTTCAGAATCATAAGAGAGATAATGATACTAAGTGGTGGCTTGTGGAAAGCCTAAATGCCAAGTTTGAACTTGTTTGGACAATGCTAGTACCTTGTGCACCAATTTTGGTACAAATTGTAATTTACCCAAAATGTAGAGTTGATATGAAAATTATTACCTCTAGAGTGTTCCTACTTCCTCTATGTATCATTTAGAGGAGATATAATGAATAAGACACCATGTTTGAATCTATTTTGAATGATGGTAATCTTGGTGATGAAATGACCCAAAAAAGGGTTGAATATGAAACCCTAACTTGAGTTGTATCAAGTTGAAAAGCTTATATATGAGTGCCTATCTGCCAAGGAGCCATAGGAGGAGTCTCATATAGGTTTTATGGACTCTTGGAAAAGTCCATGTCATTCAAAGCACCTCAAGGAGGTGAAGTGTGTCAGGTAACAACTTCCTTAGAAAAGTTGTATTGGGTTGTGAATAAAGTGGTGATTTAATTGATATATCTTATTCAAAGGGATACGTAATGGACGAATTTTCATCCCTAGATTATCCTCAACTGATTTTCATGTCAATATAAATTTTTATGCATGCATGTACACGTGTCTTCATGCATGGACACGTGGCACCTACTAGCTCAAATTGATGACACTCATTTTTTACACTCCTTCATGAACAACAAATATATATACCCCTAGTTGAGGATGATCATGGCCTCACCTTAGGGTTAAGTATCGAGCTCCTTCTTTCTATAGAACCTATGCATGATCCTTTGATCCTTTTCTCTTTTTGATGATAGTAATATTTTACCTTATCCAAAAAAAAATATATACCCCTTGTTTCACCCCTTGGTGAATGTTTTTGACTCTTACCACCCTCCTACCCTCATGTATCGTGCATAGAGTTCTTGTATTGTACATAAGTGAAAATATATCGTGCATAGGTCCTTGGGTATTGCCCATAGCAAGATCATATCGGCCAAGTAGGGTGATATCGGCCTAGTGAGGTGATATCGACCATAGTGGAGTATTTTGAGTGGCATATCGTGCAAGTGAGTGGCATATCGTGCATGGGTGGTGGCATATCGTGCAAGAGTAGTAGGGTATCATGCATAGGTGTTAGAGAAAGAAGGAGCTCGATACTTAACCCTAAGGTGAGGCCATGATCATCCTCAACCTTGGATTGAAGCATGATTTTAGGGTTTTGATCTTCCTTTCTTTTCTTCTTCACCAATTGCTTATACATGGTGATTCCTTGTATATGAAGGAGTTGTGAACGAGCCTTGGACTTTTGATAAGTCATCTTCAACCGTAGGAACGTGGAGCATTGGATCATGGAGCTTAGAAGTTGTTCTTAAGGCGGGTTATATAACTTGAACTCTACCATGTTATTATTCATCACCTAAATTGTTATACTTAATGAATTACTTTTAATTCCGAAATTTCCTGAAATAGTTGATGAAATTATGAGTTCTAGTAGTTGCTTAGACTTGTTGCCATGAACAATAACAATTAGAACAAAGGTCTAGATCTTGAAGATGATGGTATCACCTTATAAAAGTGATATCGGGTTCAAGCACACAAGCAGACACCTCTCTGCCTGATATGGTGTGAAGCATACACACACACACCTTTCTGCCCGATATGGTGTGAAGCATACACACATACACCTCTCTGCCCGATATGGTGTGAAGCATACACACATACACCTCTCTTCCCGATATGGTGTGAAGCATACACACATACATCTCTCTGCTCGATATGGTGTGAAGCATACACACATACACCTCTCTGCCCAATATGGAGTGAAGAACACATACACCTCAAACCCAAGATGGTAAGCACACATACACCTTAAGGTCGATATGGTAAGCACACATACACCTTTAGGTGATATGGGTAGCAATTATACACTTTTAAACTAATATTGGGTTAAGTATACACCTTTTGGACAATATGATGTGGAGCACATATCTCTAAAATGATATGGTGGGTAACCCAATACACTAAATGACAAGAGTGGTAAGGTGGTTAGTACCCTAGTACATGTGATGCCTAATACACTAAAGTAGAGTGTGGCCAATACCTTCAAGTGAGGTGAGGATGTTACACCCATGAAGGGTGAAGTTGATACACATTATGAATGGTAAGGTTGATACCTTAATGGGTAAGGGTATGAGGGATATGATGATGCCTAGATCAATATACACCTAACCCAATACATGTATTCAACTTAACATACATGATTTATCCCTATACACCTTGTAAAGGTGAGGGAAAGACACTCTTAGGAGTGATGAGTGTAACACCAAGTAATGGTGTGGCTAATACCTTGATAGGTGAAACATCTAGAGTGGTTGATAATGTACAACCTTATATCAACAATGACTTAACTTGAGATGAGTACATATCATTGATGATGGTTGGATAATTCAAATGTGTGACTTATGACCAAAAAACTACATGATAAATGTGATGAGTTAGTGAATAAAGTATTAGGATGGGAAATACCCTAATACAATATAAGTTGATGAACTTAAGTAAGTTAAAAGTGATGAGGTAAGTGATACATCAAGACATGAGAGATATCACATCCAGCACCTCAAGGTTGATATACCTTGGTGCACCTTAGGTCCAATATACTTGGATGAGTAACACATGAAGTGTGTCATATCAATTGTTACATTAAGATGCAATGAGTTTAATGTACCTTGATAAGTGTAGGCTAACATGCCTTGAGAAAAGGTTAAGCCAAGTTAATAAAGTATGATGTAATCATATTCTGATAAGGATGAGAGAGAAACTCATACTTTGTGTTGATAATCATTTAATGATAAATGATGATAATAAATAAGTATGATTCAATACTTATGATATAAATGTATGCTCCTAGATGTGTGGATCAATGAATTAGGGTTTGGATTAATAATATGAACATGAAACCCTATTCGGCTATAAAGGTAAACCCTAACCCTAATGATAGGAAGGTTGTAATTCTCTTATTGCATAAGCCTTGTAAGGCATGTTAAATACTTGTATAAAAAGTATAATGATTAATGGCCTTGTGAGCCATGTTAATAAGTTGTTTCCTAGTGAGAGGTGATAAGATGTGCAATGTCCTTGTGAGCCATGTGAGATGCTTGTGCAACAAGTATCATGTATACCTTGGTCTAAGGACCTAGAGGTAATGGTTACTTGTTACAGAGGTAACAATGTTATGTGATGATCTAAGGGTTTGAATACCCAGATCCAGTAATCATGATAATGATGATGTGAAGGGATGAGAATTCCCAGTAATGTGACTAGGGACTGAGATCCCAAGTATCATGTGTTTAAATGATTTGAAAAATACTTGATAGATGTATTATACCTTTCTTTGTAGCATTTGTCATAATAATTCATCTTTGAAACATGAATGATGCTAAAAGATACGGTAATGCATTTAATTAATCAAGTGGAATCTTATCATGTAGCGTCCTAACCATAGATCCATCAGGGTCAGGATTTGCTGAATGGTGAAATAGGTTGCTCCGAAGCATAAACTGAATGGCATATTCTTGAATATATGGGGAAGATGGGCGTGAATATCCTAACACCCTAATGTGGGATTGACGTGAGATAAATATGAGATCTCTCAGTCCTTCATTATATGTGTTTGGATGGATGTATCATGAATCTCTCGATGATGATGAAGGTCGGGATCGTGGTGGAGATAAACATGAAATCCATCGATTCCAAAGAGAATGCATTTGACGTTGTAGATCTATAGCGAAGTTTCCAATATACCATGGCAAGCTATTTAGCAGTGACACAAGATGTCCTGCATGTGGTCTCGTACTGACTGAGACGGTAGAGGTCATGGCAGATGGCTCTTCCATTGACCTTGTATTGTACCCATTTTGACTTTGCAGTGGTCGGTTGGAGTATGAGTGGTATAACTCATCTCCTCAGGGCATAAGTGTGATTGAAAAATGTAATCTTCCATGCAACATATCTGCTTAAGGATCAAATATGAGAAACATTGTTTGATGCGCAATTTAGTTATACATCTTAGTTGATAGATGTTATTTATGTTTCTTTACATTCCTTGCAAAGCAGATAGATGATTTATAACTCTATGATGGGTAGATTCAATGTTCTTCTTAAGAAAGGAGATTACTTCATTCTATTCATACTGTGATTTATCCTACCTGATAATATAAAAAGAACCTTTGCTCAGTTTATAAATGCTTAAAAAATGATAATAATATGGTCGACAGAGAGTTATATCTCTCACTGGGACAATTGTCTCACCCCGTGGGATCCATAATTTTTTTAGGTGGACATGCACGAGGAGGTGAAGACCCTTGTGCAGAGGAGGAACAACAGTTGAGGCAGCAGTGACAACTCAAGTTGAGTGTACTGTCTGTCGTGTCTTGTAGATAGAAGTCCTATGTGTCGTCTTTGTACTCTCAGGTCCTTGGAGTTAGTTCGGTATGGTTTCATGAACGATCTGAGGTTTTGGCTTGTAAGCCTCGAGGTTTTATGTTGATTCAGTATATGTTTTGACAAAGAAATTGTTATATGTTATCCTCGAGAAGAGATGGTACAATCAATGTACAATGTGAACAATGATGTATATAAGGTTTTAGTTCTTCCTTAAAGAGTTTTCCTAGAAATGGATCTCTTTGTAAAATGGTTTTGATTTTTAGTGATTTTTTATTAATCTACTATTTATGGTAATTCCGCTTAATTGTAACAATTTATGTGTCGCTTTGATGATGGTCATTACATCAAGGATGGCTTACTCCACTCAAATATCCCTCACCATCTCTAGCTCTGCATAACACTTCTCTAGATCCTCCTTAAAAACAACAATGGAGAGGAAAAGGGGAAACCTTGTATCAGTCCCTCTCTCTTTGTCTCTGTATTGGCTCAGGTTTAGAGGTCGTTGAACATGTTTGATCTAAGTGGAGTTAGCTAGTCTATAAAATAATCCTATTAGTCCTAGATCCTAGTATTAGGGATGGGGAAATACCTATTCAATCCATGCCCCTGAAAGGTCATAGATGCCATAGGGAGCATGGGATGCGATCTCATGGATGCTGCCTTTCATCCAAATGAAGGATCTATAGCGTCTTCCAAATAACTGGATGGAAAAGGCCACATAGCCAACAAACAAAAATCACATAGATATATCCCAACATAGGTCAATTGTTATTATACCTAGATTCTGAGTCATCATTTAGTTAATACTCTCCTTGACTTTCAACCCTTAATAAGTTTGTAAGAAAGTAATTTGATCCTTACCAAATATTATTCATATTTAGGCCAGCCTATATATACTGTTGGTGTTCACATTTGACCATTTTGTCCTTTAAATAAGATACTCTACAATGGTGCATATAAGTAACCCTTGAGACCATAAACACAAGTGTGGTGTCATGGAATAGTTCTTACCTTATTCCCAATCCCACTAACTAGACAGTGGTAGAAGGATTGAAGCACCCATCTCAGAGTGGCCTAAAAGGATCTCACACACTGGCATATACAATATGAAATAATAACTCATAAAACAAGAGGTTTAAATAACAAACTAACCCAAATAGGAGATTTTGCAGATTTATCCTGGTCATCAAAATTTGACAACAGTGGAAGCGATCTAGTAAATTCTTCATAAAGATCCAACTATTTTTACCTAAAATCTGGTAATTCGAGACGCAATAAATGCAAGTGCATCAGTACACTTTGAAAAGAGCTAATATTGAACAATTGAAAACAATTATAGAAAAATATAGTACTTGGCCGGACTTATGTTCAAAAATGTATAACAAGCAATTTTCCAAATCAACATTTATCCGACAACATGTTTATTTCAGACAATTCAATTTTAATACAAGTTTCCCATTATGTAAATATCGAGAAGCATGCTTATATTTTATGTGGATCTATTGTCCCAAATGAGATGGGGGAGGTCACCAGGTGCCTACTCTCCATATGAGGTAGGAGGTCAACTGACACGTACTAAATTCGAGATTATTCTACATGTACAAGTTCCACCCTCAAAATGAGAAGTTCATTTGTACTCAATACCAACATTATCATAATTCAGGTAGTCATAATGGGCAATATCATTTATGTTTTCAAGTTTGTTCCAAACTATAATATAAAAAAATCAGAAGACTGATCAGCAGGGAACAATAGCTCAAACAAATACATAGCCAATATTTCCAAGAGGTACATACAAGGTTATTATTCAATACTACTACTCTGGTCAAGGAGGAATTAATATAAAAGCATACCTTTCACTGAATATTTTAGAGTACAAATCTCAACAAGTGATATGTCATCCCTTCATGTGAGATCCTAAATCCACAAGATTGGATCAAGGGTCAAGATCATGATGTTTAGAAAATCATGTTTCAATTGTCAAGATTAAGTCTACTCATTCCTATTAACCTTTGGGTTAGGTCATCCACTTATGATCAACAATATGTCAAGATGTCTAACTTTTTCAAGTTTCAAAATTATTTCTAGTATGAATGACCTAACGAGGTGTTTTAGGAACATATAATCTAACTCTAAATATTACGATAAATATTTGATTCATTTTCAAGTTTTTGAATCATCATCAAGGGAGGATCTCAATAGTGACAATTAGGGATTTCACAAGATTTACCACAATTATAATTACCTAGTGACAATTCAAGGATTAGAACCCATCATCAAGCTTAATCATCACTTTACGGCATGAGCTCATATTCAAGATTTGAATAAGTAAAAAATATTGGATCTAGACCATTCATTAGTCAAGTCATGACTTTAGTGTCTCCAAAAATCATCAGAGTCAAATACTAAGGTTTTCAAAGATTAATAAAAAAGTATAGTCATTAGATAATATTAGATAATCAAAGATCATGTTTCAAGTATATTAGATAGATACAGTATAAGAAGGCTTGATAAGCATTTTTAAACGACTCGTTGGATTTTCCTGATCAAAATGGGTTGTTTATTCATAATTTTTGTAACTAGGACTTATTTTTTATGATTTAAACAAGATCTGGGGATTTTATTCAATTTTTCATGTAATAGGGTGAAAATACCTTAAAATAGGATAAATCCTCGATTGTTTGATGCCAAATGAAAGGCCCAGATTTATCCACATGGGCAAGATGGCTCACTTGCTCAGAGGTCCAGTTCAACCGTTCATTTGTTGGTTCAAATTTACTGGCTCAAATCAGGGTCTAGCTGGGTCTTGGACCGGGTTAAAACCTCCTTGGACCGGCAGTCTGGGACCCTGTTCTTTCTTTGCTTAGGCTTCCTCATGAGCCTAGAAACAAGGTAGAGGAGCCTCACTGGTGTTAGGGTAGAAGGGAGCGAGAGGTGTTAACAGAGATAGGAGAGGTGCTGCCTGCACTCTTTGCGCCTTTGCGAAGTGGTAGCGAGTGGTAGATTGGGGCGAAAGGTCGTGGTTGTGCCCAAAAGGGCCAGGCGGTAGTGTTGTTTGTTGAAGAAGGTGATCATAGAGGATATTAGGGTACTCGGGGTGAGGGAGTGAGCAAGAGCAAGCTTTCTAGCAATGTGGAGTGGTGGTGGTCATAGGGGACCTATTTATAGCATTAGAGGTGATCTCTAGGGTTAGTTTGAGGTTTTCACGTGGCCATGGTCGCCAGAGTGAGATAGGAGGGTGAGAGGCAAGTCTTTATGGAGAGATAGAACATTAATGGTGGTAAAATGGGGTATGGGTGAGCACGAATTTGTGAGACCAAGCTTTCTATAAGCTCATATTTTTGAATCAAGGTCATGTGTGGGTGATGGCAAGTCTCTCTCCTCAGTGACTCCTCCCCACTGATTGCGGGAGGTAGGGGTTGACACAATGGTTTTAAGATCAGATAGTGCCACGTGGGGTGGATCCAAGGGTTGAAACTTGCCCCCGATTCTTTGCCCCAGATTGATGACTTGGAAAGGCCAATTAAAAGGCAAATAAAGGGATTTTTAGTATAAAACTTCACGAATTCATAGGAGAATTTCCAAATGAGACGAAATTTGGACCATAGGTTCACCAAAATGTGTAGAACATTTAGAAAAAGTTTGGGAATAAAAAGACAAAGTTTCATGGACAATTCTATTTCTTTGATTAAAGTGATGATTTAACATAAGTTGTGGTGTTTAATGTGTATAAAATTCACATTGAACACCATATTTCGAATTTAAGTGATAATAGTGATTTAGTAGCTAAGAAAAAAAATTATTGGGGTCAAGAGTGAACATAAAGAGGGTAAAATTGGAATTAATTCATACTTATGCAAAAATGCACTTTGTCACATCCATCCCTCCTTAATAGGAACTTTGTCCCCAAAATTCGAAAACATCCTCAAGAATTGGGACTATTTAATCGAGGTCATATCCTCAAAAATTGGAACATCCTCAACTATATAATCAATTTATGTCCTCAAAATTAGAACCACATTATAAGCTTGTGTTGATCAATTAAAAGGTCAAAAGTCACATTTCATTGATCAAGTCTTGTCTCCATACTAATTGAGGATTGGGATCGAGAGTCAAAATTATACATCATGCTTTAAATTGGGTTATGTATTAACAAGATTGTAATCCAAGATTCAAGATTCAACTATCCAAATTTTAGGATCCAAAAGTGCAAGTCTAGGGTTTTTATTTCCTATCCAGACCATAAGTCTGATCATCCACCCATAAATAATGATCTAGTAATATAAATAAACTCAACTTTGATTTCTTCATCAAGTATATTTGAGCTGGTTGATTGATTCAGACCTAGGTTATTGTTAGGAAATTAACCCTATGCATATAACAATTCTCAAAGATCATTAATCAGTCAATATCTTCAAGACCTAAGTTTTGGGGATATGAAAGTCACTAGCCATATTTTGGGTGACCCCAAGATACACATGGTGATTATAATCATGTTTCATGATTTTGAACATCAATATTGAGAGTTGTACTTGAGACATCAAGATAATATTTATAAATATTTCTAAATCTAGGTTTAGATTCCTATTTATACCTCAGGGGATATCACTCGTTTATATTCGATTCCGAGCAACAATATTTAAACAATATTCGAGCAACATATCAAGATTTCATTATCATGGTATACAAGGTTGATGAATGATCTAGACCTAGGTCTATCTAGGAAGTCATCCACAAGATATAGTCATCATTATCATATTTCAAGATCATCATTAAACCAAGATTCAAGATTGAGTCCCAATATCATCTTGGATTTAGCCTATTAATCTTAGGACAACCAATTCAAATCGGGTGAAAGGGGATACCTTTCCAAACTCTTAATGATCAACAAGGTGAAAATTTAGAGGTAGTCAAAGTAGAGATGTGACCTAGGTTAGGGGAGTCATGATTCAACTACCACCCTAATATAGCACATTACCTGCATTAGTCATTATCCATTGAGCTTATTTGAATAGGGGGGTACCAATGATCAAATCATATTATACAATGTCATAAGATCAAAATTCAAGATTATAATAGGGGAGTAATATCAAGATTTTACAAAGTCAAGGTAATATTTGCATTCCTTTCCTTTCATGATCAAGGTAGTGATAGAATTTGGAAATCAAGGATTTGAATTGGGCATTTGACGAATCAAAGAATAATAGTGCAACATCTAGGTCCATAATCATCATATCAAAATTGAGATTACAAAAGGCATCAGTTATCAATAGGGAAAGTGCTTTTTGCATCATAGTTTTACATCATGATTTTGTGAGTCCTAGGCTTAGTCACTTGATGGCATAGTTATGATGTGCATCAAAGAGGGAAAAATTTGGCTTAACTAAGTTTGAGGTTTAACCAACAACAGGGCAATCAAATAGAGACCTCATCAACAATGAGGTATAAGGTATAAGTCCTCATTCTTTCACCATATCAGAATTTTCATCATTTACCTCAAACATAGGGAGCATGTAATTTGGTGTTGGTGAAATCGAGTTTACATGATATTAGGGGTCACACATGAGTATTTTATTTCAAGTTTTATTGATCAAAATGGACTTTTCAAATTAAGGTCGGATCATGGCATCATCATCTTAATCAAATTTTATGATTCAAACGAATTTAATTTTTCCCATATTTAAGCTACCCATAATTGAGAAATCATTTGGTAAATAGTCGTGAGAGAAAGACCACATGAGGAGATGAGAATGTTAACTAATCATCAACTGGGTGGCTTAGGGTAGTCCTTAAAGAAGAGATGAGATGCTAGAAGACTCTCCAGGGTTTCAATAGAGAACCTTTAGGTCCATTTCTGGATCAATTAAGGCCAGGTAGACTGGGGAACCTCGACCACCGTAAAGATGAATAGGAAAATTTATGCTAGAACCCCGAGCCTAGACACCTAAATTTTCACCATTATGGACTTTAGGGTTTCCTGGGTTCAAGGGACTCAAGATGTTATTTACTTAAAAGTATATGGGAATGTGTAAGCTTTAATACCAACTATCCTAGAACCATTCTTTCCCCAATCCCAATCCCATTACCTATATAGTGGTAAAAGGATTGAAATGTCCATCTCGAGTGGCCCAAAAGGATCTCACACACTAGCATATACAATAAGAAATAATAACTTATAAAAAAGAGATTAAAAGAACTAACCAACCCAAATAGGAGATTTTGCAGATTTATCCTTTTCATCAAAATTTGTCAAGGGGGGAAGAGATCTAGCCAATTCTTCACAAAGATCCAACTAATTTTCCTAAAATCAGGTAAACTGAAACGCTATCAATGCAAATGCATCGGTATGCTTTGAAAAAATTGGATATTGAACAATTGAATTCATTTATAGAAAAATATAGTACTTGGCAGGTCTTATGTTAAAAAATGTATAACAAACAATTTTTCCAAATCAACATTTATCTGACAAGATGTTTATTTCGAACAATTCAATTTTGTTTCAAGTTTCCCATTATGTTGATATTGATAAGCATGCTTATATTTTATGTGGCTCCATCACCTCAATGAGATGGGGAAGGTTTGTAGGCTCCTTCTCTCCATATGATGTAGGAGGTCAATATACATGTACAAGATTCAAGATCATTTGACATGTTCAAATTCCATCCTCGTAATGAGGAGGTCACATGTACACAATATCAACATTATCATAATTTGTGCAGTCATAATGGTCAATTTAATTTATGTTTTTAAGTCTATTGCAAACTATAATATAGAAAATCAGAAGACTAATCAGTAGGGAGCAATAGCTCAAACAAATACATAGCCAAGATTTTCAAGAGGTAAATACAAGGTTATCAATCAATACTACTAGTCTGTTCAAGGAGAAATTAATATAAAAGCATACCTTTCAGTGAAGATTTTAGATTAGAGATCTCAAGAAGTAATAGGTCATCCCTTTGAGTCAGATCCTAAATCCACAAGATTGGATCAGGGGTCAAGATCATGATATTTAGAAGATCATGTTTCATTTTTCATGATTAGGGTTCCTCATTCATATTAACCTTTGGGTTATGTCACCCACTTATGATCAATAATATTTCAATATGTCCAACTTTATTCAAGTGTTAAGATTATTTCTAGTATGAATGACCTACCTAGGTATTTTAGGAACATATAAGCTATCCATAAACATTATGATCATAATTTGTGTCATCTTCAAGTTTCTAGATCATTATTTCTAGTATGAATGATCTACCTAGGTATTCATATTTTTCAAGTTAAAGTCAAGATCAAGGATTTCACAAGATTTAGCACAATCATAATTACCAAGTCACAATTCTAGGGTTAGGACCCATCATCAAGCTTAATCATCAATTTATGGCATGAAATCATATTAAAGATTTGGACAAGTCAAAAAGATTAGATCTAGACCATTCATTAGTCAAGTCATGACTTTAATGTCTACAAAAATCATCAGAGTCAAATACTAGGGTTTTCAATGATTAATAAAAAAGAACATAATTAGATATTTTGGATAATACAAGATCATGTTTCAAGAATATTAAATATATACATGAAGAATTAGGTTTTACAATAATTTTCAAATGATTCACTAGATTTTTATGATCAAAATGGAATTTTTTTTTATATTTTTTGGATCTACAATGCTTTTTTTATGATTTAAACTAGCTTTGGGATTTTAATCAATTTTTCATGTGAGAGAGTGAATATACCATAAAATAGGATAAATCCTTGACCGTTTGATGCCAAATGAAAGGTCTAGATTTAGCTATGTGGGTGAGGTGGCTCACTTGAATATACCATAAAATAGGATAAATCCTTGACCGTTTGATGCCAAATGAAAGGTCTAGATTTAGCTACGTGGGTGAGGTGGCTCACTTTCTCAGTGGTCTGGTTCAATCCTTGATTTTTTGGTTCACATCTTGATTTGCGGGCTCAAATCAGGGTCTAGTTGGGTCGTTGGTATGGGTTAAAACCACCTTGGAGTGGCGGTCCTCGAACCCGTTCTTTCTTCTCCCAGGCTTCCTTGCGAGCCTAGAAACAAGGTGGAGGAGCCTCACTGGTGTTAGGGGAGAAGGGAGCAGGAGGCATTGGCTGAGGCAGTAGAGGTGTCATCCACATTCACTGCGCCTTCGTGAAGTGGTAGCGAGTGGTAGATTGGGGCAAAAGGTTGTGGTTGCAAAAAACCCAAAAGGGCCAGGAAGTGGTACTATTTTCTAAGACAGGTGATCGTAGAGGAGATTAGAGTGCTCTAGGACGAGGGAGTGAGCAAGAGAGAGCTTTCTAGCAATGTGGAGTGGTGGCGGTCCTAGGGGACCTATTTAAAGCACTAGAGGCGATCTCTAAGGTTAGTTCAAGGTTGGAACGTGGCCGTGTTCACCTGAGTGAGATGGTAGGGTGAGGGGAAATTTGTGATGGCGAGATAGAACATTAATGGTGGTCAAATGGAGTATGACTGAGCACAAATTCATGAGACCCAACTTTCCATTCGATCAGAATTTTGAATCGGGGTTGTGGGCGGATGATAGCATGTCTCGTTCCTCATTGACTCCTCCATGTTGATTGTAGTATGTAGGAGACAACACAATGTCTGTCAAATCAGGCTGCAATCCATGTGGGATGGATCCAAGGGCTAAAGCTTGCCCCATATCTTTTCCCCCGGATTGTTGATTTAGAAAGGCCAATTAAAAGGCAAATAAAGGGATTTTATTATAAAACTTCAAGAATTCATATCAAATAGTAAGATTGAACAAATGAGATGAAATTTGGACCATAGGTTCACAAACATGTGTAGAGCATTTAGAAAAAGTTTGATAATCAAAAGATAAAGTTTCATGGGCAATTTTATTTCTTTGAATAGAGTGATGAATTAACATAATTTGTTGTGTTATAATGTGTATAAAATTTACATTGATCACCATATTTCGAATTTGAGTATCAATAGTGATCAAGTAGACAAGAAAAAAAATATTGAGGTCAAGAGTGAACATAAAGAGGGTAAATTGGAATTAATTCATAATTATGCATAAATGCGCTTTGTCACATGTGTCCTACTTAAGTTGACCATATAACACCTTGAGGATACTCACTACTCATTTGAATCCATGTATCTTTTAATTGGAGACTTTACTTCATAAGTAATCAACATTGACTAATAAATCATGTATCCATCTCCATTTACATAAATGGTCGTGGATAACTAGTATTACGGTTCCTTTAATTGTATTAGAGTCATAATTTTGGGTCAATGAAATCCGTGTTAGAATAAATGTCACCTCAACATGGGATTAACCAACTTGTAGTTTTCATGGACCTCATGTATTGTATTTGATACCAAAACCCAATTTTTAGGTTCATCACAAATAGAAACAATAGATGATTCACTTATTGGTATATCTCAGATTGAATCCATTACACCTCAATCATCAATTAGTGAAAATTAAACTTTGCCCAAACTTCTGCATGTTCCAAACTTAGACATGAATTTTGTATTTGTCAGCAAAATTTGTGATTCTAGCTTCTAGGTCATATATGACAAAGCTTTGTGTTCTATGTAGGACCCATGTTTAGGCCAGGAGATCAGGACAACTACTGAAGATGGTAATCCAAATCATGTGTCCAATCTTCATCTTCCAAATACCATCAATGTTGCCACAATCGGAGTAATACTCTCACCTAATATATTGCATTATAGACTAGGACATATATCTCCAAGTCATTGTAGTACTATTGTTAAGTTTGGCACTCTTGATTCAATTTGTGATTCCACTACATCATGGAGTGTACAAGTTGCAAACCTGGAAAGTTCTAGCGCTTCCTTTGTAAACATCAACTAATGAAAGTAGAAATCTTTTTTATCTAGTTCTTTTGAATATTTAGGGACATGCACTTGCTACATTTGAAGGTGAGTTACAATGTATTGGAATTTTCATTGATGATTTCACAATATATAGTTAGGTCTATCATAAGCACAACAAGTTTGAAATTTGATACATCCACCAATCCTTCACCTCAAAATAAAAGCCCAACACAATAAAATCATTTTTGTGTTTCAAAATATTGAGTAAATAAGTACACGTCCACTAACATGATTGGAATCCTAGGTTATCAAGTCCCAATATTCCAATGGTACTTCCCTCATCCATGAAAAAGATTTCATTACAGAGCACCAACATGTATACATTCTTGAAACCATTAGTGCCCTCCACTTTAGCTCTGGAGTTTTCCAATGCTTCGGGGAAGATGCCATCCTCACATCAACTTGTCTAATCAATCTTATGCCCACTAGTTTCAAGAGGGGTCTCATCACATGACAAACTCTACTAAAACCACCATCCAACACCCATATACATGTTTTTGGTTGTAATTCATTTGTACTTCTTCCTCAACACGAACTAAACAAATTTGATGCATGGTATGTACATTGCATCCTTTTGGGATACAATGATGAATGTAAAGGCTGACATTGTTTTGATCATGTTGTTCATTGTATCCACATAGAATGACATGTCACCTTTCTTGAAAATATACCTTACTACACTTTCACCAATTAAGACCACACATTTCTTTACAAGCTCATCACTATCCCTCATGAATAATCCACTACCACGACAACTTTCACCACAAGACATTGGATTGAAGCTCCCTTTGTTGAGAATCCCACTAAGATTGAGTCCATCCTCATTGGGTCATACATGATGATTGATGTGACTAACTATCATGAAAAGAGAGAAAATACTCAAAACACTACCATATTAAAAACATCAATCATCATTATCCACATAAGATACATGTGGGCCCCGATCTCCATACCACGAATTAATCCCGATTTAAACATGTGCGGAAACAATCGATAATCAGCGGAAGACAAAAATCACGGGAAATTAAAACTTTTCGAGACAAGAGCTTGAAACCACAAACCTTTTCCATAGAAAAAGGATTTAAACTGTATACAACTCTGTCAAATTACTTCTTGAGTAATTATATACATCATGATACAAAATTCTCAAGAATTCATAACCAAAACACTCCAAGACCTGAGAGTACAGAGGACACATAGGACTTGACTCTAACTACACCACATAACAGACTAAATCTCCACCTGAGATTTGCTGCTACTCCTGGTGCTGCTGTTGCTGGGATTGGTCACCTGTATTCTTATTTCTCCGTCTTCGACGACCACCTAAAAAGTTGAAGTCTACGGGGTGAGACAATTATACATAATTGCCCCTTTTACACCATAAGGACCTCTCAAGATTGGAATTCACATCTAGGTCCCTCCTTGCTCAAGGGCACGTCCAAAAACATCTAACCTTATGAAACTCTCATGAAATCTCAAGATCTAAGGGTAAAGAAATCCAACCTTCAACTAGGGTACATACATGAAAGGTTTCCATACCCATTTTAGGTGATTTCTATCACAAAGATCATCCTTCTTATCTGATTATTCATTGGTATGTCCCTTTCATCATTTCTACTCTAAATGATGACAAGAGATATAAAAGATGTTCTAGATAGTGAAAATTATAAATTGCACCCCTCAATTTGGGTAAACTGCACTTTACTCCAAATTAGGGTTTTCAAGCATAAGGAGTGCTTCCACAGCTGCACCTTGGTGCTCAAGCTTTGGAAATCCTTCAAACTTTATCATAAACATCCTCATGATGTATCAACATCAAAGGAACATCTTAACTTGTGAAAATTGCAAGTTAACCCCTTAACCTGGGTAATTTGCAGATAGGTCCCTGCATACAACACAATGCTACAACTTTATACAGAAAGGAGCAAATTTGAAATTATATGTTCCTGAGGAACTTAATTACATGCCAGGGAGTATTCACAAGTATATAATTATATATTTAGGCAAAACTTCCAGGGTTAGGTTATAACCCAGGTCAGGGATGTTACAAATTCTTCACCCCTTCAAAAGGATTTCGTCCCCGAAATCGATAAAGCGTATTATCAGAAAAGAGTAGGATATTTCTTTCTCATCTCATTTCTAGTTCCCAAGTGGTTTCTTCAACACCACGATGGTTCCAGAGCACTTTTACAAGGCTTATATCCTTCTTCTTTAACTTTTTAGTCTTGTTATCGATGATTGACACTGGTCCCTCCTCATATGTTATGTCTTCATTCAATTCTACTTCCATAGGTTGTAGAACTGACTCGGTGTCAGGGTGACATTTCCTCAGCATGGAAATGTGAAACACAGGGTGTAACTTTTGCAACTCCTGAGGTAACTCTAGTCTATAGGCCACCTTTCCAACTCTTTCAACAATTGGATAAGGTCCCATAAATCTAGTTGCTAACTTCCCTTTCTTTCCAAAACGAAGGACTCCTTTCCAAGGTGAGACCTTGAGATGCACTCTGTCTCCAACCTCAAACTCTAGGGGTCTACGACGTTTATCGGCATACGACTTCTGCCTATCCTGTGCAGTCTTAAGTTGTTGCTGTATAACTTTAATATTTTCTGTAGTTTGCTGCACAAGATCAGGGCCTAACAACTGGTGCTCACCAGTTTCATACCAACACAAGGGTGATCTACAACGTCTACCATATAAGGCTTCATATGGTGCCATATTAATGCTATGCTGATAGCTATTGTTAAAGGCAAACTCTATCAAGTTCAGATGTAGATCCCAACTCCCGATAAACTGGAGCACACATGCTCTCAATAGATCTTCCAAGGTTTGTATAGTCCTTTCCGACTGTCCATCAGTCTGTGGATGAAAGGCTGTACTAAACCTTAACTTAGTGCCTAGGGCTCTGTGTAACTGTTCCCAAAAGCAACTAGTAAACTGGGGACCTCTGTCAGAAACTATAGTGACA
This sequence comes from Alisma plantago-aquatica, assembly GCA_963693085.1. Classification (NCBI taxonomy): domain Eukaryota; kingdom Viridiplantae; phylum Streptophyta; class Magnoliopsida; order Alismatales; family Alismataceae; genus Alisma; species Alisma plantago-aquatica. The sequence continues at coordinate 916,441,322 of OY856412.1, read as the reverse complement.
GGAACTCCGTGCAAACACACTATCTCTTGAACATACAACTGGGATAACCTTTCAGCAGAATAGGTTGTTTTGACACGTAAGAAATGTGATGTCTTAGTCAACCTATCAACAACTACCCAAATGGAATCATGTCCTTTGTTTGTCCTGGGTAGGCCAAAAACAAAGTCCATGGTTACATGGTCCCACTTCCACTGTGGTATGGGTAAAGGTTGCATTGTTCCTGCAGGTTTCTGGTGCTCAGCCTTGACCTGCTGACACACAAGACACCTCAGAACAAATTCAGCCACATCCTTCTTCATCCCAGGCCACCAATACATATCTTTCAAGTTTTGATACATCTTGGTGCTCCCTGGATGCATAGCATACATCGAAGAATGAGCTTCCTCCAGAACTAACTGCCTCAGGTTATCCACATCTGGCACTATCATCCTTCCATGATAGCATGCCACATGGCGATCTGACTCATGAAAACCTTCTCGCTTCTCATCACCAAACTCAGATCTAATCTGTTGAACTGTAGCATCTACTTGTTGTGCCTCCTTTATCTGCTCTCTTAAGGTAGGTTTAATCTGCATCTCAGCTAACAAACCAGCTAACAATGATGCCTTCAACTGCACATTGTCTTGCCTTAAAGAGATAAGCATATCTCTCCTAGAGCATACTAAGGAACTTAACTGTGCTCTATCCATGGTTGATGTTGCTGATTTCCTACTTAAGGCATCTGCAACCACATTGGCCTTGCCCGGATGGTAATCAATTGTACAGTCATTGTCCTTGATTAACTCCATCCAGCGACGTTGCCTCATGTTAAGCTCATGCTGAGAGAAGATATAGTTAAGGTTCTTGTGGTCTATGAAAATCTGGAAGGTTTCTCCGTAGAGATAATGTCTCCAGATCTTCAAGGCATGGACCACATCAGCTAACTCTAGATCGTGTGTCGGATAATTCTCCTCGTGTTTCTTAAGCTGTCGAGAAGCAAAAGAAATCACTTGTTTATCCTACATCAACACACATCCAAGTCCATTCTTGGAGGCATCACAAAAGATTATATATTCCCTTCCTTGCTCAGGTAGCACAAGCACAGGTGCACTTGTCAACCTTTCCTTCAACATCTAAAAAGACTGTTGACACTTATCACTCCAAGCAAAAGGAACATCCTTCCGGGTTAACTTGGTCAAAGGTAAGGCTATAGAACTGAAATTCTTAATAAACCTTCGATAATAGACAGCTAACCCCAAGAAACTTCTAATCTCCATCGGTGTCTTCGGTTGTTCCCACTGTAGAACAGATTCTACCTTTTCAGGGTCAACACGAATTCCCGAGGCAGATACCACATGTCCAAGGAAAGACACTTCAGATAACCAGAACTCGCACTTGCTAAATTTAGCATATAGCTTATGTTCTCTTAGCAAGGTCAAAGTTTGGAGAAGATGCTGCTCATGCTGCTGAGCATCCTTACTATAAATCAGTATGTCATCTATGAAGACGACAACACACTGATCAAGGAAGGGTCAAAAGACTCTATTCATGAGTTCCATGAATGCAGCTGGTGCATTGGTTAGTCCAAACGACATAACCGTGAACTCATAGTGACCATATCTTGTCCTAAAGGCAGACTTGGATATGTCACTGTCCTTAATGCGGAGTTGATGATATCCAGACCTTAAGTCTATCTTAGAAAAGACTGTTGCACCACGCAACTGGTCGAAAAGATCATCAATCCTCGGCAAAGGATACTTGTTCTTTATTGAGTTGTCTATAGTCAATGCATAACCACATTGATCCATCTTTCTTTTTAACAAACAAAACCGGAGCACCCCAAGGTGAGGTACTCGGTCGGATGAAACCCTTCTCAAGTAACTCTTGAAGCTGTTTCTTGAGTTCTGCCATTTCGGCAGGCGCCATCCTATACGGAGTCTGGGCTATGGGTTTCGTATCTGGGACCAAATTGATCTCAAAATCAATTTCCCGAGGTGGTGGTATACCAGGAAGTTCTTCAGGAAACACATCCTCAAGAATATTAAATATATACATGAAGAATTAGGTTTTACAATAATTTTCAAATGATTCACTAGATTTTTATGATCAAAATGGAATTTTTTTTTATATTTTTTGGATCTACAATGCTTTTTTTATGATTTAAACTAGCTTTGGGATTTTAATCAATTTTTCATGTGAGAGAGTGAATATACCATAAAATAGGATAAATCCTTGACCGTTTGATGCCAAATGAAAGGTCTAGATTTAGCTATGTGGGTGAGGTGGCTCACTTGAATATACCATAAAATAGGATAAATCCTTGACCGTTTGATGCCAAATGAAAGGTCTAGATTTAGCTACGTGGGTGAGGTGGCTCACTTTCTCAGTGGTCTGGTTCAATCCTTGATTTTTTGGTTCACATCTTGATTTGCGGGCTCAAATCAGGGTCTAGTTGGGTCGTTGGTATGGGTTAAAACCACCTTGGAGTGGCGGTCCTCGAACCCGTTCTTTCTTCTCCCAGGCTTCCTTGCGAGCCTAGAAACAAGGTGGAGGAGCCTCACTGGTGTTAGGGGAGAAGGGAGCAGGAGGCATTGGCTGAGGCAGTAGAGGTGTCATCCACATTCACTGCGCCTTCGTGAAGTGGTAGCGAGTGGTAGATTGGGGCAAAAGGTTGTGGTTGCAAAAAACCCAAAAGGGCCAGGAAGTGGTACTATTTTCTAAGACAGGTGATCGTAGAGGAGATTAGAGTGCTCTAGGACGAGGGAGTGAGCAAGAGAGAGCTTTCTAGCAATGTGGAGTGGTGGCGGTCCTAGGGGACCTATTTAAAGCACTAGAGGCGATCTCTAAGGTTAGTTCAAGGTTGGAACGTGGCCGTGTTCACCTGAGTGAGATGGTAGGGTGAGGGGAAATTTGTGATGGCGAGATAGAACATTAATGGTGGTCAAATGGAGTATGACTGAGCACAAATTCATGAGACCCAACTTTCCATTCGATCAGAATTTTGAATCGGGGTTGTGGGCGGATGATAGCATGTCTCGTTCCTCATTGACTCCTCCATGTTGATTGTAGTATGTAGGAGACAACACAATGTCTGTCAAATCAGGCTGCAATCCATGTGGGATGGATCCAAGGGCTAAAGCTTGCCCCATATCTTTTCCCCCGGATTGTTGATTTAGAAAGGCCAATTAAAAGGCAAATAAAGGGATTTTATTATAAAACTTCAAGAATTCATATCAAATAGTAAGATTGAACAAATGAGATGAAATTTGGACCATAGGTTCACAAACATGTGTAGAGCATTTAGAAAAAGTTTGATAATCAAAAGATAAAGTTTCATGGGCAATTTTATTTCTTTGAATAGAGTGATGAATTAACATAATTTGTTGTGTTATAATGTGTATAAAATTTACATTGATCACCATATTTCGAATTTGAGTATCAATAGTGATCAAGTAGACAAGAAAAAAAATATTGAGGTCAAGAGTGAACATAAAGAGGGTAAATTGGAATTAATTCATAATTATGCATAAATGCGCTTTGTCACATGTGTCCTACTTAAGTTGACCATATAACACCTTGAGGATACTCACTACTCATTTGAATCCATGTATCTTTTAATTGGAGACTTTACTTCATAAGTAATCAACATTGACTAATAAATCATGTATCCATCTCCATTTACATAAATGGTCGTGGATAACTAGTATTATGGTTCCTTTAATTGTATTAGAGTCATAATTTTGGGTCAATGAAATCCGTGTTAGAATAAATGTCACCTCAACATGGGATTAACCAACTTGTAGTTTTCATGGACCTCATGTATTGTATTTGATACCAAAACCCAATTTTTAGGTTCATCACAAATAGAAACAATAGATGATTCACTTATTGGTATATCTCAGATTGAATCCATTACACCTCAATCATCAATTAGTGAAAATTAAACTTTGCCCAAACTTCTGCATGTTCCAAACTTAGACATGAATTTTGTATTTGTCAGCAAAATTTGTGATTCTAGCTTCTAGGTCATATATGACAAAGCTTTGTGTTCTATGTAGGACCCATGTTTAGGCCAGGAGATCAGGACAACTACTGAAGATGGTAATCCAAATCATGTGTCCAATCTTCATCTTCCAAATACCATCAATGTTGCCACAATCGGAGTAATACTCTCACCTAATATATTGCATTATAGACTAGGACATATATCTCCAAGTCATTGTAGTACTATTGTTAAGTTTGGCACTCTTGATTCAATTTGTGATTCCACTACATCATGGAGTGTACAAGTTGCAAACCTGGAAAGTTCTAGCGCTTCCTTTGTAAACATCAACTAATGAAAGTAGAAATCTTTTTTATCTAGTTCTTTTGAATATTTAGGGACATGCACTTGCTACATTTGAAGGTGAGTTACAATGTATTGGAATTTTCATTGATGATTTCACAATATATAGTTAGGTCTATCATAAGCACAACAAGTTTGAAATTTGATACATCCACCAATCCTTCACCTCAAAATAAAAGCCCAACACAATAAAATCATTTTTGTGTTTCAAAATATTGAGTAAATAAGTACACGTCCACTAACATGATTGGAATCCTAGGTTATCAAGTCCCAATATTCCAATGGTACTTCCCTCATCCATGAAAAAGATTTCATTATAGAGCACCAACATGTATACATTCTTGAAACCATTAGTGCCCTCCACTTTAGCTCTGGAGTTTTCCAATGCTTCGGGGAAGATGCCATCCTCACATCAACTTGTCTAATCAATCTTATGCCCACTAGTTTCAAGAGGGGTCTCATCACATGACAAACTCTACTAAAACCACCATCCAACACCCATATACATGTTTTTGGTTGTAATTCATTTGTACTTCTTCCTCAACACGAACTAAACAAATTTGATGCATGGTATGTACATTGCATCCTTTTGGGATACAATGATGAATGTAAAGGCTGACATTGTTTTGATCATGTTGTTCATTGTATCCACATAGAATGACATGTCACCTTTCTTGAAAATATACCTTACTACACTTTCACCAATTAAGACCACACATTTCTTTACAAGCTCATCACTATCCCTCATGAATAATCCACTACCACGACAACTTTCACCACAAGACATTGGATTGAAGCTCCCTTTGTTGAGAATCCCACTAAGATTGAGTCCATCCTCATTGGGTCATACATGATGATTGATGTGACTAACTATCATGAAAAGAGAGAAAATACTCAAAACACTACCATATTAAAAACATCAATCATCATTATCCACATAAGATACATGTGGGCCCCGATCTCCATACCACGAATTAATCCCGATTTAAACATGTGCGGAAACAATCGATAATCAGCGGAAGACAAAAATCACGGGAAATTAAAACTTTTCGAGACAAGAGCTTGAAACCACAAACCTTTTCCATAGAAAAAGGATTTAAACTGTATACAACTCTGTCAAATTACTTCTTGAGTAATTATATACATCATGATACAAAATTCTCAAGAATTCATAACCAAAACACTCCAAGACCTGAGAGTACAGAGGACACATAGGACTTGACTCTAACTACACCACATAACAGACTAAATCTCCACCTGAGATTTGCTGCTACTCCTGGTGCTACTGTTGCTGGGATTGGTCACCTGTATTCTTATTTCTCCGTCTTCGACGACCACCTAAAAAGTTGAAGTCTACGGGGTGAGACAATTATACATAATTGCCCCTTTTACACCATAAGGACCTCTCAAGATTGGAATTCACATCTAGGTCCCTCCTTGCTCAAGGGCACGTCCAAAAACATCTAACCTTATGAAACTCTCATGAAATCTCAAGATCTAAGGGTAAAGAAATCCAACCTTCAACTAGGGTACATACATGAAAGGTTTCCATACCCATTTTAGGTGATTTCTATCACAAAGATCATCCTTCTTATCTGATTATTCATTGGTATGTCCCTTTCATCATTTCTACTCTAAATGATGACAAGAGATATAAAAGATGTTCTAGATAGTGAAAATTATAAATTGCACCCCTCAATTTGGGTAAACTGCACTTTACTCCAAATTAGGGTTTTCAAGCATAAGGAGTGCTTCCACAGCTGCACCTTGGTGCTCAAGCTTTGGAAATCCTTCAAACTTTATCATAAACATCCTCATGATGTATCAACATCAAAGGAACATCTTAACTTGTGAAAATTGCAAGTTAACCCCTTAACCTGGGTAATTTGCAGATAGGTCCCTGCATACAACACAATGCTACAACTTTATACAGAAAGGAGCAAATTTGAAATTATATGTTCCTGAGGAACTTAATTACATGCCAGGGAGTATTCACAAGTATATAATTATATATTTAGGCAAAACTTCCAGGGTTAGGTTATAACCCAGGTCAGGGATGTTACAAATTCTTCACCCCTTCAAAAGGATTTCGTCCCCGAAATCGATAAAGCGTATTATCAGAAAAGAGTAGGATATTTCTTTCTCATCTCATTTCTAGTTCCCAAGTGGTTTCTTCAACACCACGATGGTTCCAGAGCACTTTTACAAGGCTTATATCCTTCTTCTTTAACTTTTTAGTCTTGTTATCGATGATTGACACTGGTCCCTCCTCATATGTTATGTCTTCATTCAATTCTACTTCCATAGGTTGTAGAACTGACTCGGTGTCAGGGTGACATTTCCTCAGCATGGAAATGTGAAACACAGGGTGTAACTTTTGCAACTCCTGAGGTAACTCTAGTCTATAGGCCACCTTTCCAACTCTTTCAACAATTGGATAAGGTCCCATAAATCTAGGAGCTAACTTCCCTTTCTTTCCAAAACGAAGGACTCCTTTCCAAGGTGAGACCTTGAGATGCACTCTGTCTCCAACCTCGAACTCTAGGGGTCTACGACGTTTATCGGCATACGACTTCTGCCTATCCTGTGCAGTCTTAAGTTGTTGCTGTATAACTTTAATATTTTCTGTAGTTTGCTGCACAAGATCAGGGCCTAACAACTGGTGCTCACCAGTTTCATACCAACACAAGGGTGATCTACAACGTCTACCATATAAGGCTTCATATGGTGCCATATTAATGCTATGCTGATAGCTATTGTTAAAGGCAAACTCTATCAAGTTCAGATGTAGATCCCAACTCCCGATAAACTGGAGCACACATGCTCTCAATAGATCTTCCAAGGTTTGTATAGTCCTTTCCGACTGTCCATCAGTCTGTGGATGAAAGGCTGTACTAAACCTTAACTTAGTGCCTAGGGCTCTGTGTAACTGTTCCCAAAAGCAACTAGTAAACTGGGGACCTCTGTCAGAAACTATAGTGACAGGAACTCCGTGCAAACACACTATCTCTTGAACATACAACTGGGATAACCTTTCAGCAGAATAGGTTGTTTTGACACGTAAGAAATGTGATGTCTTAGTCAACCTATCAACAACTACCCAAATGGAATCATGTCCTTTGTTTGTCCTGGGTAGGCCAAAAACAAAGTCCATGGTTACATGGTCCCACTTCCACTGTGGTATGGGTAAAGGTTGCATTGTTCCTGCAGGTTTCTGGTGCTCAGCCTTGACCTGCTGACACACAAGACACCTCAGAACAAATTCAGCCACATCCTTCTTCATCCCAGGCCACCAATACATATCTTTCAAGTTTTGATACATCTTGGTGCTCCCTGGATGCATAGCATACATCGAAGAATGAGCTTCCTCCAGAACTAACTGCCTCAGGTTATCCACATCTGGCACTATCATCCTTCCATGATAGCATGCCACATGGCGATCTGACTCATGAAAACCTTCTCGCTTCTCATCACCAAACTCAGATCTAATCTGTTGAACTGTAGCATCTACTTGTTGTGCCTCCTTTATCTGCTCTCTTAAGGTAGGTTTAATCTGCATCTCAGCTAACAAACCAGCTAACAATGATGCCTTCAACTGCACATTGTCTTGCCTTAAAGAGATAAGCATATCTCTCCTAGAGCATACTAAGGAACTTAACTGTGCTCTATCCATGGTTGATGTTGCTGATTTCCTACTTAAGGCATCTGCAACCACATTGGCCTTGCCCGGATGGTAATCAATTGTACAGTCATTGTCCTTGATTAACTCCATCCAGCGACGTTGCCTCATGTTAAGCTCATGCTGAGAGAAGATATAGTTAAGGTTCTTGTGGTCTATGAAAATCTGGAAGGTTTCTCCGTAGAGATAATGTCTCCAGATCTTCAAGGCATGGACCACATCAGCTAACTCTAGATCGTGTGTCGGATAATTCTCCTCGTGTTTCTTAAGCTGTCGAGAAGCAAAAGAAATCACTTGTTTATCCTACATCAACACACATCCAAGTCCATTCTTGGAGGCATCACAAAAGATTATATATTCCCTTCCTTGCTCAGGTAGCACAAGCACAGGTGCACTTGTCAACCTTTCCTTCAACATCTAAAAAGACTGTTGACACTTATCACTCCAAGCAAAAGGAACATCCTTCCGGGTTAACTTGGTCAAAGGTAAGGCTATAGAACTGAAATTCTTAATAAACCTTCGATAATAGACAGCTAACCCCAAGAAACTTCTAATCTCCATCGGTGTCTTCGGTTGTTCCCACTGTAGAACAGATTCTACCTTTTCAGGGTCAACACGAATTCCTGAGGCAGATACCACATGTCCAAGGAAAGACACTTCAGATAACCAGAACTCGCACTTGCTAAATTTAGCATATAGCTTATGTTCTCTTAGCAAGGTCAAAGTTTGGAGAAGATGCTGCTCATGCTGCTGAGCATCCTTACTATAAATCAGTATGTCATCTATGAAGACGACAACACACTGATCAAGGAAGGGTCAAAAGACTCTATTCATGAGTTCCATGAATGCAGCTGGTGCATTGGTTAGTCCAAACGACATAACCGTGAACTCATAGTGACCATATCTTGTCCTAAAGGCAGACTTGGATATGTCACTGTCCTTAATGCGGAGTTGATGATATCCAGACCTTAAGTCTATCTTAGAAAAGACTGTTGCACCACGCAACTGGTCGAAAAGATCATCAATCCTCGGCAAAGGATACTTGTTCTTTATTGAGTTGTCTATAGTCAATGCATAACCACATTGAGTTGCCCTCTCTGTGATCCCTGTTGTCCTTGTCTCAGAGGCTGTGTCACACTGACAGGCCTAGATCGGCAGTCCTTCATCAAATGTCCCACCTTACCATAGTTGTAGCAGCTTCTCTCTTGTGGTCTTGGCGGTCCAGTAGCGGACATTGATGCAGAACTCTCTGTCTCCCGAGGTGGTTGTCCTCTTCCTCTACCTCTACTTGGAGACCACTGAGTCTGAGAACTAGATCTAGATGGTGGATGGTTAGGTGCAGAGGATCTAGACTTCTTAAAGTCCATAGATGAAGAACCCTGGAACTGTGGATATCTCTTCTGAGTTTGCCTCTTCTCAACCACATATCTCTCTATCCTTCAGATTGACTCAACGAAGGTAGAGAATCTCTCTCGGTTTTCTAAGGCAGACACTGGGGTAGACATGTCAGCATTCAAACCCCTCTCAAATCTTTCTGATTCTCTCTTCTTCTGTAGCAGCCATGTGCGGACAAAACCGCAACAGCTCCATGAACTTAGCTTCATACTCGCTAATGTTCATGACTCCCTGCCTCAGTCTCTCAAACTGAGAGATCTTCTCGTCTAGGAAGGTCTTTGGAAAATATCTCTGAACAAATTCCCGCCGAAAATCTTCCCACGAGATCTCTATTCCAGGTCTCTTCTGCTCTTCCATTGTCCACCAATGACGAGCACTTCCTTTGAGAAGGTAGACAACATGTCTAACCTTCTCGGCTTCAGGGATATTGAGTATCCTGAAAGCCTTCTCCAGCTCTGTCAACCACAGATCAGCATCTGTGGGGTCAGCAGTCCCAAGGTACTCGGTAGCTCCGACACGACGTAGTCGCTCGAACGTATTCTCGATACCTTGACCTTCTGGTTGGACAGGTGCCCTAGGTACAGGCATAGGCATCCTGTCGGTTATATGTGTCATGGCAGTCATGAACTGCCCAAACATTGTCTGAACTGCTGGGTTACCCATGTCGGCTGGGTCGAACTGGGGTGGCTCTCTAGGTTGTTCTGGTACAGGCTGTTCTCTCTCTGGTACTCCTGCACTGCCTTGAGGTGCACTAGCACTACTTTCTACCACGTTCTCATCATGTGGCTCTGACATTCTTAAGTATCTTCTTCTCCTGAGGAGTAGAAGATTCTATTAGATAAGGAAGGAATACTAAAGGTAGACTCGACTTCCTAAGTCCTATGCCTCTGTAGACTCGACGAACCTAGAGCTCTGATACCACTTAATTGTGGGCCCCGATCTCCAAACCACGAATTAATCCTGATTTAAAGATGTGCGGAAACAATCGATAATCAGTGGAAGACAAAAATCATGGGAAATTAAAACTTTTCGAGACAAGAGCTTGAAACCACAAACCTTTTCCATAGAAAAAGGATTTAAACTGTATACAACTCTGTCAAATTACTTCTTGAGTAATTATATACATCATGATACAAAATTCTCAAGAATTCATAACCAAAACACTCCAAGACATGAGAGTACAGAGGACACATAGGACTTGACTCTAACTACACCACATAACAGACTGAATCTCCACCTGAGATTTGCTGCTACTCTTGGTGCTGCTGTTGCTGGGATTGGTCACCTGTATTCTTGTTTCTCCGTCTTCGACGACCACCTAAAAAGTTGAAGTCTACGGGGTGAGACAATTATACATAATTGCCCCTTTTACACCATAAGGACCTCTCAAGATTGGAATTCACATCTAGGTCCCTCCTTTCTCAAGGGCACGTCCAAACCCATCTAACCTTATGCAACTCTCATGAAATCTCAAGATCTAAGGGTAAAGAAATCCAACCTTCAACTAGGGTACATACATGAAAGGTTTCCATACCCATTTTAGGTGATTTCTATCACAAAGATCATCCTTCTCATCTGATTATTCATTGGTATGTCCCTTTCATCATTTCTACTCTAAATGATGACAAGAGATATAAAAGATGTTCTAGATAGTGAAAATTATAAATTGCACCCCTCAATTTGGGTAAATTGCACTTTACTCCAAATTAGGGTTTTCAAGCATAAGGAGTGCTTCCACAACTGCACCTTGGTGCTCAAGCTTTGGAAATCCTTCAAACTTTATCATAAACATACTCATGATGTATCAACATCAAAGGAACATCTTAACTTGTGAAAATTGCAAGTTAACCCCTTAACCTGGGTAATTTGCAGATAGGTCCCTACATACAACACAATGCTACAACTTTATATAGAAAGGAGCAAAATTTGAAATTATATGTTCCTGAGGAACTTAGTTACATGCCAGGGAGTATTCACAAGTATATAATTATATATTTAGGCAAAACATCCAGGGTTAGGTTATAACCCAGGTCAGGGATGTTACAATACATATGTTGATATGTATGTCGAGAGAGATAGTGGACTACTATTATCAAACTGATAATAACATCACACAAAAACCACGCGGAAAAAACCACTAATAGTAGATTACCAAAAATCACTAAAAATTAAAACCATTTTTCATAGAAGAAAACACTTTTTGGAACCCTATCAGTTGCGAGTCAATCAATGTATGGCGAGATAAATGGTGGAGCATGGATCATACCTTGAAAGACAGAACCTGCATACCGATCCCTCTAGAGCTTGAAGATCTTAAAGTAGCAAACCTTGTTAACCTGGAAAATGAGTGGGACAAGGAGTTTATCAAGGATTATGTGATGGAGGAAGACCTGAAGGAAATTATCAAAGTCAAGGTACCAAACAAAACAAACTATATGGACATCATCGTCTGGGCACACACTGACAATGGGCAATTTAGTTCCCAATCAGCTTACAAAAGGTTGAGAAGATCGAAAGAGATTAACGTGGAGGGAAAATGGGACCTGGTGTGGAAGGTAAAGGCCCCTGAGAGGGTGAGGATGTTCCTATGGTTGATACGCCATAACGCCTTACTAACAAACAATAGAAGAACAGTTCGGCACATGTCCACTGATAGCAGCTGCCACCGATGCAGAGGACAAGAGGAGAGTGTGCTCCATGCTCTTAGGGATTGTGGAAAAGTGTCACCCATATGGAAGGAGTTGTTAGATAGGCAGTTATGGGACCATTTCTTTGGAGAGCAGAACCTATGGAAATGGCTGAAATGGAGCTTAACACTGGTAGCCAGAGTGACCAACATGATAATCATGGGCTGTCACCACATTTGGAGATATAGGAACAAAGAAGTGTTGGAGAAGATAACAATGTCGCTGGGTTGTCAGGTGAACCAAATTTGATCGGAGGCCTTATTCAACGGGGAGGCGCGGGAAGGTTTTAATAGCCTTACGGTGTCTAAGTGCACGGATGCTTGCTGGTGTCCACCTTTGTCTAATGAGTTGAAATTCAACATAGATGCAACTTATAAAAATGGAAAAACTTGTATCGTGGTGGTTTGTAGGAACAACATGGGACAATGGGGAAGAGGCTGGAGCAAAAGGATCTCTACTGACAATTCTCTATTGGCAGAGGTCCGAGCTATCGAATTTGCAGCTAGTATAGCTGAGGAGCTAAAAGTAGATTATGCTATTATTGAAATAGATTCTTCTGAAGCAAGGAAAGCAATTGGAAAGCAACCTGCTGAGTACCTGAGGCTGGGGCCATGGACTGTTGAGATTAGAAGGAAAATGAAGAACGAATGGAAGGTGATTCACACTCCCAGAGGAGGTAACAGGGTTGTGGATACCCTGGATAAATGCCACCCAAAAACCCGGGATGGAATCTTAACCTATAGAAACATCCCAAAGGAGCTAGTGACTATCATTAGCTCATAAATGTGTAATGGTAGTAGTATTACCAGGTTTACTACCGAGCATTCTAGTTTAAATTATATGAACTCCAATGAGTTAGCTTGCTTGAGGGAGGCATGATGAATAATAAACTCCCTGACTTCACCAAAAAAAAGATCCATCGCCAGGAAATTTATCACAGAAAGGCTCATATCCTTTCATATACAACATGATGCATCACACATGTGATGTATCAATGACATCTTCATTCCTCTGATATTAGTTTGCTTTTACTAAAAACATGTACATGATCAAACTATTAGCAATAACAACCTTTTAGCCAAAAACTCAGATCGATTGTAAAATCAGATATGAAACTATCCCCCAAGGACCTGAGAGTACATGGATGACACATATGACTTCAATATATTTCTATCCTATCTTAGCTTACACTCTTACACATCCACCTAAAAAGTTATGGAACCCACATGGTGAGACAAAAGTCCCAGCGGGAGATATAACTCTCCACTAAAAATATTAATATCACAGATAAATCTTCATTAAAGAGAGCAGACAAAACCTTTATTGATTTAAAGATGTATAACTACTTGTTATATATAGAGTAGAGACATCTCATCATTTAAGTAGTTCAGATATCTATGCAGACCAACAGATCACTTAATCACTTTTAGAAGGAATATAAACAACATGTATAACGTTTATCAACTATGACATACAGAAGCAATTGCAACCTCATTCAATGTTTCAATATTTGATCCTTAAGAAAATATGCTACAAGGTTGATTACATCTTTTAACAATGAATCTTATGCCCTGAGGAGATGAGGTATACTGCTCATGCTCCAACCAACCTAAATTAGGTATCATCGGTGCCATACAAGGTCCATGGAAGAGCCAGAATCCACGACCTCACCCCCTCAGTTAGTACAAGTGAACCTACAGTGACATCTCGAGTCAAACTAATATTTAGATAGTCTAGGTATATAGGCTCATCACTAGATAAATATATTCCGTAGTTGTTCCCTCATCCGGGTATGACCCATAGTCAATCCTGATTGTGTCAGGGTATGGTCTGTAACCAATCTTGACTGTATATTGAGTCACGACCTACAACTCACTCTTGTTAGGGTATGGACCAAAGCCAATCCTAATGTTTAGGGTATGGCCCACAGACAATCATGTGAGTTAAGTATACATGGAGATACCTCAACTTGCACCCGACATATTCAACATTATGCGCTCCGAGTTTCCTGTAGGAATTGCTCGTTTCATCATTCAGCAAATCCTTGCACTTAATGGATCTATGGCTAGGGAAAACTACATTTTTAGTTTCACTTGATAAGTTAAGTGAATTACATCATCTTTTATCATCAATCAAGTTACAAGCATGAATTATGAATAAGAGCTACAAATAAAAGTGTAACACATTTTTCTCGAGGATTTTTCTATCAATGAGAACATATCTAATTACACCCATCCTGGAATCTCAATCCCTTGAACACATTACTGGAATATCATCCCTTCAACATTTTCTTTATCATGATCACATGTATTGGGTATCAAAACCTTAGTTCATCATTGAACGATGTCACCTCTTACCAGACAACAATCTTCTCTAGATCGTCAGACCCATATACTTGATTATCACATGCTACGGTGTTTCAATACCCTTAGTTAATATTGAACAATGTCACCTCTCATTAGGCAACAACCAACTCTAGGTCATAAGACCCATATAAACATCACACGTGTTGCACTAGTATTTTACATGGCTCACAAGGCCCATTCAATCTATATAATGTCACATCATCTAGCCCATAGTTGGCTATGCTCATTAACTCAAAACACTTGCATGATTAGGGTCTCATGATAAAATATATATCAATTTAAATACCCACACCATGCCATAAAAGAAAAATCCCTTAATCAAGTTACAAGTATGATAAAATGAAAGGTCTATCATACTGACTAATATTCTTTAATAGTTTGAACACCTGTGTGTTACCCTGTCATTTTCATCATGGGATATCAATCCCTTAAACTCACCACTGAGTACCACATCACCTTCTAGGCAATTATACCTTTCCCAGGTCATCAAACCTATATACATCCTTTCTGTGATACAATATTCCATAGGCCTCATAAGGCATAATCTAGATATAATAGATTATAACCACTATATGCCTCATTTGGATATATCCATAAAGTCTTCATGGTTAAGATTTCATTACTGTAACCATTGGTTATTATCATCATGCCATTTCAAGTTAGATTCCCTCTTGTGATTAGTTTAGGGTTTCTCTTTTCAACTCATTAGAGTTTCCAGGGTTATATTCAATAACCAATCCTAAACCATAACTCCTTCTCTATAGAAGCATATATTATTATCTTTACATCCAATTGTATACCAGATAATCACTCAATCAAGTTACAACCCTCTCAAAATTAGGGTTAGGTTTTATGTTGGAGTCGATTAGGGTTTTCAGGTTATATTCAACAACTGAACCCTAATTCATAACTCCTCACATATAGGGGCTTATTTCATTTCCATTAGGATTTAATAATACTTGATTACTCTCATCAATTATCATTAATTGATTATCGACATGAGTGATATAAGTTTCTCTCTCATCCTCATTAGGTTACTAGATTCAACATAAACTTGTTGTATTGACTTGAACCTCTTTAGGGTGTACTGGTCTAAACTTATCAAAGTGTATCCATCTCATTACCTCATAGTGTATCAATTTGATTATACTCCTCATGTGTCGGCGTACACTCATCTAGGTGTATCAGCCTACACACTAACCCTTCTGTCAGCCTAGACACATTCACTTGTGTCAGCCTAGACACTATCACTTGTGTCGGCCTAGACACTTGTATCGTCCATGACACTTATGTCGTCCTAATGCATATACATTTGTATCACCCTATGCATATCAATATGTGTGTTTTGGCCATAGCACATTCTAGTGTATCGACCACACTATCACATTGGGTGTGTGTCGGCCAAGACATCAAAGGATGTGTCACCCTAGACACCAACAATTGATATCGGGTTAGGGGGTTTATTGGGTTCTAGGGTTAGGGTTAGATGATATTGGGTGAGGCGTCATCATATCCCTCACACCCTCACTTGTCAAGGTACCGACCTCACTTATCTTTTGGTGTATCACCTTCACCATACTTTAGTGTAACATTTTCACCTTACTTTAGTATAACATCTTCACCTCACTTCAGTGTAACATTTTTACCTCTCTTGGGTGTAATATCTTCACCTCACTTGGGTGTATCACCTTGACCTCACTTTAGTGTAACATCTTCACCTTACTTGGTGTATTGGCCACACCATGCTCTAGGGTTTTGGCCTCACTATCATCTTGTGTATAGGTCATGACATACACTTCTGTTTCCCATAGCACATCAAAGTGATATCGGTTTAGAGGTGCTTCAAAGTGATATCGGTGTAGAGTTGCTACAAAGTGATACCGGTTTAGAGGTGTTTTAAAGTGATATCAGTTTCTATCATCTTCAAGATCCACACCTTTTTCCATTAATACTCTAGATCCTGGACAACATTCCCATATCCATTGGATCTCATAGAACCATTATTCAACCAAGGAAAGTCGAAATTGAAAAGGAATCACAAAGTATTACATGATTGAAGGTAAATACTAATAGAGTTGATTTCAAGTTATATTACCTGTCTCAAGATCACCACTAGAGCTTCTATCTTCAAAGATCCACGTTCCCAAGGTTGAATATGACGTAATCAAAGGTCCAAGATTCAGCTATAGCTTCACCTCAATCAAGAAGGTATCATAGTTAGAAACTTGGTGATGAAGAAAAGAAAGAAAGAATTATGATACACGATACATAATTCTTCAAGGTTGAAGATGGTCATGGAATCACCTTAGACAATATGCTCAACCTTCCTATTGCTCCTTGAGAACCTAGGGTCATTCACCAAGAAGGAGGTGGTAAAATAGTTGAAATGTTTACTTGCTTGTGAAAAGAGGGGCATATATAGTTGAGGCTCATGAGAGAGACTACATGCGAGGTGTCATCACCATATGTAACTAGGTGACACATTTCTATGCATGGTGGAACCACGCAATCATAATTATCTTTTCATGCAAAACTCTTGTGGATAATTCAAGGATGAGATATCAATCATTGGGTAGCTTGCTAGACAAGATATCACAATCCAATATCACATTTAATGTAAACCGATGCAACTTTTCCAAGGAAGTCCTAAACTGATATGCTTCACCTACTTGAGGTGCTTAGACCAATATGAATACTTTGAAAAAGTTTCTAAACTGATATGGGACCTCCTCTATGGTTTCTAAACCAATAGGCACTTCCATATGCTCTTCATAACTCGACACAACCTCATTTGGGGTTCAAGATACTCAACATTCTGTGGTTCTTTCACCACCAAGAGTGTTATTACTCAACCAAGACTCAACCAAAGCATCCCCTCTATTCTCTTTCCTCTAAATGATTCTAAGGGAGAGAAGGGACACTCTAGAGGTTATTAACTGCACATCAACCCCATATTTTGGGTAATTTTCAATTTGCACCAAAACTATTATATATAACACAAACAACATTCAAACAGGCTCAAACTTGAATTGTGAGCTATCCTTAAGTCTTAATTATTATTTAAAAGATTAAAACAAGGTTCTAAATATCTTACTTGGGCAAAAAATCTAGGGTTACCTCATAACCCATGTCATGGGTGTTATAAGTTATCAACCCCTAATAAGAATTTCATCCCCGAAATCTCAAGAGAAAAGAGAAAGGTGCTTCCTCTTTCAACTCGTCCTTGAACTTTTATGAATCCAACCAAAAGAATCTTAAAAAGTAAACTTACTTATGACTAAGAAAGTTTCTTATATTAAGCATCCTCTTTATCATAGTGATGTCATGGAAGTTTATTCAAGATTAACACAAAATTTATCACGTAGGATGCATCCTTAGTCTAGCACTTTTGGCTCGTAGATTTAACACCATGTCAAGTCATACTTTCTTAACATAGAAACACTGTGTATACTTTGTATAACTCAGATGAAAACCCTAACTTTTAAGCCATCTTCACAACTTGTAACATTACAAGAGGAGGTTGATAGGCCTGGGAGTCATTATATTTATCTGAGGGTAAAGGTAAGACCACATTTTCAAGGGTATTTACCATCAAATTCTCATTATGAAACTTTTTATTGATCTCACATACCACTGACACCTCATGGATACTAGGATTCCTTACCTTGGTATCCATCACATATGCCAAAATGCATCTCATTCATGTTCAGCTATCACTATTGATTCCAAACGTGTTAGAAAAATCATCCTATCATCTTGAAGGATTCACAAAACATCATTATTCACAAATTTTACCATCTTGGAACCAAAGTCCAAGCCCCAACTGATACTTTTCAAGTATCCAGCTCAAGGTGACCTCAAACCCATGCATATCAAGTGATATGAGACTTACTCGAACATCACATCCATGGAAAGGAAGTATAAAGGAAACATACTTTCCCTTATCACCACAACCCCATCTAGGGATGACTAATAGGGAGAAGGAGATTACTAACGTTTTTTGGTTATTATAAGAATTTTCATTGCTCATGTGTCATTCAATCCAATTTCATCTTTATTTCCTTGACAATGGCATAAAAACTATAAAAATGATTACATGTCATTACTCCTCCTTTGATTTTTGCTCTTTATGTTCATGAACATTTCTTTGTTTTACCACATTCATCATTTTTACGTCATGGAAAGGATCCTTATTCTTTGCATATTCTTTATTGAGTAGGGATCATCTTCCTTGTTCCCTTTCACATATCATGAGGATTCCACTTTATACTTTCTTATACTTATAGGTGGGTCTGAGATTAACTCACGTTCCACCTTGTTATATTTATAATGTGGTAGAAATATATATGCTACATTTCCCATTTCATTATGCTCATTAAATTGCCTCAACATGACCACTTGATCAGAGTAATCTAAAGATAGCAATTTAACAGTTCCATACTTCCCTTTTTCTTCAATAATTGAATACCTGGCTAGGGTATTCAAGCATTGAGATTAGGTTGTATGCACTTTATTTTTTATCATGTTTCTTACCTTAAACATCTCTTTTAATCTCTAAGAATTAGTATCTCTGGTTCTTTCCAGGTTTCTCTTTTACATATCTTCCTCTTTTATATGAATAGAAGAAATCACAAAACATTTTAGAGAATACTGGATAGAATATAAATTCTAGTCCTCTTCATATCTTCCTCATGTATCCGAAGGACTAACCAAAGGAAACTGCACAACAACTATCTTTCTTATGATTAATAGGCAAAATAAAGGGAGATAAGTCAGAATGGAAAAGTTCTATCTAACCTGTTACCTATTATGGGTTATCTGGTGTCTCATGTTCACTCAACACATAGAGTCTAGTCGTATCTTGATGTCGCCATCGTTCTCTACTAATTGAAGTAGATGGACCAATTTGTGACGCATGTCCACGTCCATGTCCTCCTTTTCCATTAAACTGTGGTCCTTGTGAACCTTGTTTATTCTGCCTTAGTTGTTGTGTCACCTCATTGTGTCTTTGTGGACAAAACTGTCTGGTATGCCAAACCTTCCCACACCTATAACATGTCTTACTCTCATACCATGATCTTACCGGTCCCATCACTATCTTTGAAACTAAACTTGAGGCTCCAACTGGAGGTAAACTCATTCCTCTTCCCTTATTTGGTGACCACCGTATTACTATACTAGATACATGTTGAACTGGTGCTATTGAAAACTTTGGCTGCTTAGAACCGCCAAACAACTGTTCATGTGACTCTGTATGCCTCTTTTTGCATCTTCCACATGTTTCTTTATCATAGACCCTTCTAATCTCCGTACAGATTCCACGAATGTGAAAATATCTCTCTACTTCCGCAAAGCAGTAGCCGAGGTAAACATCTCAACATTCAATCCTTTCTCAAAATGTGAGATCCTCTCAAACTGTGAGATCTATTTGTCTAAGTATGTCTATGGAAAGTACTTATTAACAAATTCTCGACAAAATTCCTCCCAACCAACCACTTCATCATTTCATTTTACCTCTTCTATTTCCCACCAATGGCCATAACTACCCTTGAAAAGGTTCACAACATGCTTGAATTTGTCAGCAATGGGGATACTAAGGATCTTTAAATCCTTTTTTAACTGAGTGAGCGACAGATCAACATCTACTTGGTCAATTGTTCCAGCATATTCGATAGCTCCTATACATCATAGCCGTTTAAAGGTCTTTCTAGAACCTAAAAATTCTATAATTGGGACTGGTGCCCTAGGATGTATTGCTAGTGTTCGGTCCACTATATACATCACTGTTGTCATAACCTGCCCAACGAGAGCATGAAAAGCAGGATTCTCTACAATGACAGGATCAGGTTGGGGATTTTCAGGCACTCATTCTTCTCTTGCCTAATCCCTTGCACCTTCTCCTAATGCAGCAACATTGCTCTCAGCAACATGTTCATCATATTCTCCAGACATCTTTATGCTTTACCCTTTCTTCTACATAGGCAAAAGTCACTATAAGATATACAGGAGGACACTAGAACAAACTCAACAGCTTAGTCCTATGTCCATGTAGACTCAGCAAACCTATAGATTTGATACCAAAATTGTGATGATCGTTAGCAAATCGATAATGGCATCACACAAAAACCACGCGGAAACAACCATTAATAGCGGTTTACTGAAAATCACTAAAAATTAAAACCATTTTTCATAAAGATTCATTGCCAAGAAATTTATTACAGAGTGGCCCAAAGCTTGTCATATACATCATGATGCATCACATATGTGTTGTCCCAGTAGCATCCCTGTTTTATTTGATATTATTTTTCCTATACAAAAAACATGTACATGAGAAAACTATTAGCAATAACAACCTTTTTAGCCAAAAACTCAGATGGATTGTAAAATTGGATATGAAACTATCCCCCAAGGAGCTGAGAGTATAGGGACGACACATAGGACTTTTATCTAAAATAAGACACAATTGATAGCACACCACCTCAAAATTTAGATCTTCTTTCTATTGTTGTCCTGTCTCAGCTTACATGGTCTCTTCTACCTCTTGCACGTCCACCTAAAAAGTTGTGGAACCCACAGGGTGAGACAAAAGTCACAGCGGGAGATATAACTCGCCACCAACAATATTATAGTCAGTATGAGTGAACCTATAGTGACATCTTGAGTCAAAATGCTATTTAGCTTTCCTGGGTATATAGGCTCATCTCTAGAGAGATACAACCCGTAGTTGTTCTCTCATCAGGGTATGACCCATAGTCGATACTAATTGTGTAAGGGTCTGGTCTGTAACCAATCTTGATTGTATATTGAGTTATAGCCTACAACTGCACTCTTTTTAGGGTATGGTCTGGAGCCAATCCTAATATTCAGGGTATGGACCGTAGCCAATCATGTGAGTTAAGGATACAAGGATATACCTCAACTTGCACCCCGCATATTAAACAATATGCATTCTAAGTTTCCCATAGGATTTTCTCGTTTCACCATTCAACAAGTCCTGACACTGAATGGATCTATGGCTAGGGCAAACTACATTTTTAATTTCACTTCATAAGTTAAGTGCATTACAAAATCTTTTACATCAATTATGTTACAATATGAATTATGAATAAGAGCTACAAAGAAAGGTGTAATATTTTTTCCAAGGATTCTTGTATCAATTAGAACACATCTTATTACACACATCATGGAATCTCAATCCCTTAAATACATTACTGGGAATAACATTTTCATTATCATGATCACTTGTCTTAAATATCAAACCCTTAGTTCATCATTGAACAGTGTCACCTCTTACCAGGAAACAATCATCTCTAGGTCATCACACTCATATACTTGATTATCACATGCTATGGGGTTTTAACCCCATTAGTTCATTATTGAACAATGTCATCTCTCATTAGGCAACAACCAACTCTAGGTCATAAGACCCATATAAACATCATACGTGTTGTACAAGTATTTCACATGTTTCACAAGGCCCATTCCATCTATATGTCACATCATCGTAGCCCATAGTTGGCTATGCTCATTAGCTCAAAACACTTTCATGGTTAGGGTCTCATGATAAAATAGATCAATTTAAATATCAACACCATGCCATAAAAGAAAAATCCCTTAATCAAGTTACAACTATAATGAAATGGAAGGTCTATCGTATTGCCTAAGATTCTTTAATAGTTGGAAAACCTCTATGTTACCCTATCATTTTAATCATGGTATATCAATCCCTTCAACTCACCATTGAGTACCAATTCAAGGAAATTATGCCTGTGCCAGGTCATCAGACCTATATACATCATTTCTATGATACAATATTCCATAGGACTCATAAGGCATAATGAAGCTATAATAGATTATAACCACTATAGCCCTCATTTGGATATATCCATAAAGCCTTCATGGTTGATATTTCATTATTGTAACCATTAGTTATTATCATCATGCCATTTGCAGTTACATTCCCTTTGGTGATTAGGGTTAGGGTTTCTCTATTCAATTGGTTAGGGTTTCTAGGGTTATATTCAATAACCAACCCTAAACCATAACTCCTCCTCTCTAGAAGCTTATATTATTACATTTACATTCAACTATTTCCCAGATAATTTCTAAACAAAGTTACAACCCTCTCATAATAGGATTAGGGTTTCTATTATAACTGATTAGGGTTTTTAGGGTTATATTCAACAATTGAACCGTAATTCATAACTCCTCACATCTAGGGGATTATTTCATTGCCATAAGTATTCAATCATACTTGATTACTCTCATAAATTATCATTAATTGATCATAAACATGAGTGATATAAGTTTCTCTCTCATCCTCATTAGGATACTAGATTCAACTTTAACTTGTTGTATTGACTTGACCCTCTTTAGGGTATACTGGCCTACACTTGTCAAAGTGTATCCATCTCACTACCTCATAGTGTTTCAACTTCATTATACTCCTCATGTGTCAGCCTACATTCATCTAGGTGTATCAGTATACACACTAACCCTTGTGTCAACCTAGACACATTTACTTGTGTCGATCTAGACACTATCACTTGTATCAGACTAGACAATTCTATCATCCTGACACTTATATCGGCCTAATGCATATACACTTGTATCGCCCCATGCATATAACACTATGCATATTAGCATGTGTGTAGACTATAGCACATTCTAGTGTATCATCAACACTATCATCTTGGGTCAATACATCAACGGATGTGTCTTCCTAGACACCATCAATTAATATCGGGTTAGGGGGTGTATCAGGTTCTAGGGTTAGGGTTAGATGATATTGGGTTAAGCATCATCATCTCCCTCACACCCTCACTCATCAACGTACCCACCTCACTTATCTTTTGGTGTGTCACCTACATCAGACTTTAGTGTAACATTTTTACCTTACTTTAGTATAACATCTTCACCTCACTTGGGTGCAACATCTTTACCTCTCTTGGGTGTAATATCTTCACCTCACTTGGGTGTATCACCTTCACCTCACTTTAGTGTAACATCTTCACCTTACTTGGTGTATAGAACACACCATGCTCTAGGGTTTTGGCCTCACTATCATATTATGTGTCAATCATGACACTATCAATTCTGTTTCCCATAGCACATTAAAGTGATATTGGTTTAGAGGTGCTTCAAAGTGATATTGGTTTAGAGGTGCTTCTAAGTGATACCGATTTAGAGTTGCTTCAAAGTGATATCAGTTTCTATCATCTTCAAGCTCTAAACCTTCGTCCATTAACACTCTAGATCATTGACAACAATACCATATATCCATTGGATCTCATAGAACCATTATTCAACCAAAGAAAGTTGAAATTGAAAAGAAATCACCAAGTATTACATGAATGAAGGTAAATAATAATAGAGTTGAGTTCAAGTCATATAACCCACCTTAAGATCACCAATAGAGCTTCAAGATTCAACGATTCACATTCCCAAGGTAGAAGATGGCCTATTCAAAGGTCTAAGATTTGGCAATACCTTCACCTCCATCAAGAAGAAGGTCTCATAGTTAGAAACTTGGTGAAGAAGAAAAGAAAGAAAGAATTATGATCTGAGATACATGATTCTCCAAGGTTGAAGATGGTCATGGCATCACCTTAGACAAGATGCTTGACCTTCCTCTTGCTCCTTGAGCTCCTAGAGTCATACACCAAGAAGGAGGTGGTAAAAGAGTCGAAAGGTTTACTTGCTTGTGAAAAGGGGGGCTTATATAGTTGAGGCTCGTGAGAGAGGCTACATGAGAGGTGTCATCACCATATAACTAGGTGAAACGTGTCCATGCATGGTAGCACCATGCAATCATAATTATCTTGTAATAAAAAACTCTTGCGGATAATTTGAGGATGATATATCAGTCATTGGATAGCTTGCTTGACAAGATATCACAACCCAATATCACATTTCATGTAAACCGTTACAACTTTTCCAAGGAAGTCCTAAACCGATATGCTTCACCTACTTGAGGTGCTTAGCCCGATATGAATACTTCTAAAAAGGTTCTACACCAATATGGGACCTACTCTATGGTTTATAAACTGATAGACACTCCCATATGCTCTTCATAACTCGACACAACCTCATCTAGGGTTCAAGATACTCAAGAATTTATGGTTCTTTCACCGCCAAGAGTGTTATCACTCAACCAAGACTCAAACAAGGCACCCCCTCTTTTCTATTTACTATAAATGATGATAAGGGAGAGAAGCGACAATCTAGAGGTGCTAAATTTCATATCAATCCCATATTTTGGGTAAATTGCTTTTTGAACCTTCATACATGATCAAACATGAAACTTAAGCTCTCCTTAAGTCTTATTTGTTTTTCAAAAGATTAACACAAGGTTGTAACCATCTTACTTGAGCAAAACATCCAAGGTTACCTCATAACCCTAGACAGGGGTGTTACAAATAGTCATATGATGATTGTAATGTGGAATTATGTACTTCATTTGATAATATCAATAAATGAATTCTATGCATTTATGTATGATTTTGTTATGATATGATGACACAATATAATAAATGTCTAGATAATGGTTTTACTTGATGACATATGTCTTCAGGCTTAGGATGTAAAGAATGAGAGCATATGCATGATAAGAGTACATACATTCATGTTATGACCCTAGTCAGATATTAATGTGGAAGAAAAATAGATGACAATGATGTAAAAGACTAGAATGAGTGTTGAATGATGGCATTGTCTCATTAGTAATGATATTGGATATCAAGTCAAACACATAAGTACATGTTAGAGAACAATGTACCAGACAGACCCACCATGAGAGTGACACACGGAAACCATGGAATGGTAATCATAATCAACTCAATTGTGGTGATTGTGGTTCTTACACCTCAAATCACTACACCCATCACATCTCATTTGAAGGACTTTGACCATCCAATCTGACCTTGAATAAGGGTTTCCATAAGGTAGTGATTGGTTATGTTGTGACCCCTGGGGATTGATTATAACTGATGTAGATGGGATTTGTCCCTCCTATTGGGAGTTTAATATCCCGAACCCATGATTAGCAAGATTGAAAAATGTAAGTCCATACTTATGTGAGTCAATATGTGATATGTGATCTCACATGCATATCTACAATCTATTGTAGTTCAAGAAC
The DNA here is from genome assembly GCA_963693085.1 of Alisma plantago-aquatica. NCBI lineage: Eukaryota > Viridiplantae > Streptophyta > Magnoliopsida > Alismatales > Alismataceae > Alisma > Alisma plantago-aquatica. The sequence goes on along the minus strand of OY856412.1, from coordinate 916,415,734 downwards.
ATATATTGAGTATTAACAGGATGTCATTTCCATGCCTCACATTCAATATGGATATCAAAGACAAAGGAACATATGATCACGATAACATTGATCACCAATTATAGGTTGAAGTTGTTCTCCAACCTTCCAATTACTTGGGTATCAATTATGTGTTGCTAGATACCATTCATTTCTTGTCTGGTCATATTGGTTATTGACTTCACAGCGAACATAATATGAGACCTATATGGTTACATGCATATGATTCATTTAGAATGGTAATTTGCTCAGGATAAGATTAACATGGTTACAAAAAGTGTTTAGGTAATGAAATTAAACAACATTCTCTAACTAGAGTGTCTAGTTAACCGACTAATAATCCAGTTGACTGACTGGAGGTTCTAGTTGACCAACTAAATCACTTTTGAAACAGACCAGTTTGACTGGGTCAAACAATGATGCAAAATGACCAGTTTAACTTGGTCAAACATTTAATGATATGCATAATTATGTGCATTAGTCATCGAAATAATAGACTTGTTATTATGATGTTAACTGCAAGCCAATCGACTGACTAGATAGTCCATTCGATCAAATGGTGTGCCACTCGACCAATTGGATGGTCTAATTGATCAAATGGTCATGCAAAACAATTATCAAACAATGAGATCTGACCTTTCGTATCTATTGGGTTTTGGAAGCCCTATCCCATCCACTCCCATATAAGGAGGGGTTGGCCAAGGGTCCCAAGACACTTCACTTCTTACAGTTGTCGTAACATGTGAGAGAGCCTAATTATTCTTTCCAAGAAAGTGAGAGACATCAAGGGGAAAGGAAGTTGACATTAGCATGTTGACATTCGGAAGGACTATTCCTATCCATAAGCTTTCGAAATGTGATATGGTCCATGTGGACTACGTAGAGGTGTGGAATCATTGTTTCCATGCTAGGAAAATGGCATAAATTGTTGTACATATGCTACTCCGGAAGGGAGCACATCTATGTATAATATTGCCACTAGACTTGATCTAAGATTAGGTACATCTTTGTTACAGAACCATTTATTACCCTAAGTCCACACTCCCAATGACTGCACAACCAAAGGTGAGCGGACCAGGGTGCCCGTCCCTAGAATAGCACAAGTAGTTCACATAGGCAATATATAAGTAAAAGCAGTAACAAGGTAAAACAAGATACTAAAGGAGATAGAGAAACCTGTACCCATTTCTATTTCAAATATAACACATTGGTGTCTCATTAGAGTCCATAGTGTAGCGGATATTTGGAAACTACAAAATTGATAAATAAAACATATGAATGCGAAAACATTAAATACAGTATGAAAAGGCATGTAAATAGTTTAAGAGTAATATAAAAGTTTCTTGGCTAGAAAAATCATATAAGAAAGAAGTAGAAATAATGAATGAAACACTTACAAAGGGTGTATCGAGTGTATTTCCATGATACTCAACAACATATTATGACCATTGACCGGCTTCCAATTGGAAGGGTCTATAAGGGTGCTCAAGATTAGTTAACCCTTCTATCAACATGGTTTGTCTTATCTTGACATCTCAAGTAAGGTACCCAACCTTGTGACCTTACCCTGAGAATACAGGCAGGTACAAAAAGTTTGTATAATGGAAAAGTTCAATTATGTTCAAGGTTTATTCAGCATATATCAAGCAAAACGAACTTACTAGTAATAGGGAACAAGTATCTCAAATAAGTAATTAACTACCCAAGAATTTATACGAGCATACATACAAACAAGCCAATCCATATTAGGGTAAAGAGATTAAGCGTACCTTTCGAGTCATAATTCATGAGTAGATTCCTAGAGATGATCCAAATTAAGGGAACCTCATAAGGAAGGTGTCTTAGATCACTAGGTTTGATAAAATAATCATCATATGATACTTTTGGATGTTCCCCTAGACCTAGGTTTCAAGTATTTTGTTCTTAGCTCCAAACAAGCATGCTAGCATTCAATAATAGACCAAAAGTCATAACAACACCTTATGTCTAGGTGGCACATCCACATATGAGTAATGAAACATGTACATCAACTCTGATTTGGAGATAGGGAATGCATAAGATTTAGATTATCATCCTTATTTTAAATATGCAAGATCATAATTAGTCATAATAGTTCAATTCATGCAACATTATACATTTCCATGTCATGGGAGCACTAAGTAGACCAAGCTAGCATGTAGATCTAACAAGGTTATATTACTGATTTCAAGTCATTAGGGGTTCGTACATATAAGATTTGAGTCAAACAACCAATATGTGTGATCACATCACATTAGATCCATTTCATGCAATATGGTCATGTTTCCAAGTCATATAAGCATTAAGAGTATAGGATAGATAATGTTGGCTTTTAGTGATACAAGATAAAGATTCTACTTTTTGAACCAAATAGAGCAAGACATACGTCTAAAGTCACCTTTCATCATATATGGACAAACTGGATCAACTGCATTATATCAAATGCACAAAGTAGGTACTTGTGGTGTTAAGAGAAAAAGTGGGCAACAAGCATTAGGTCCTAGGTCATTATGTCATAAAGAATAACAATCATCACTGATTTTGATATTAAGAGATTGGGATGTGATGAATTAAGACAAACACCCAAACATTGATCAAATCATATCATGCATGCACATAAAGGAGTGATTTTTAGGTCAAGATAATCATTTAGAGAACATAGAAAGGATACAAGGCATCAATCACGGTAAAAGTTAAGTGAAGTTACTAATCAGGAGGCATCGTCATGTTTTTCGACACATAGTATTAAGGTTGATCTTTTAATTGCATGAGACATCATCAAAAGACTTCAAGTGAGTAAAACAAGACAAAACGTGGATCCAAGAGAAGAACTAGACCTTGGAACTATTTTTATTGGATAGAACACATTTTTATGATAAAAAATCATATATAATATGATTGATTTGTCCAAGGGAGTTGTGAGATATGATTTTTAGAAGATTACCTCATAGAAATCAAAACTGGATTGTTGGATATCAATCTAAGTGTTGGAGACTCATTAAGAAAGGGTGCTTCGTGGGCCCTAATCCACACCGCTCCCTCAGCCCACGACTCGCCCAGCAGTGACCCAAGCTATTGTGGTCCTCCAGTTGTTGTTTCTCACCCACAATCTTGAACCAGCAGTTGGTAAGGTCTCTCCACCGCCCAACTCGTGGTGCGCCAATGCTCTCATGTGTGAGACATGTTGGATGAGTTGTGGTCTTGCGGTGAAGTAGGTTGTCAGAAGGCCTAGGGAACATTAGTTACACACCCTTATGTTGGATGATAAAAGAATGCATGAACTCGTCTGGTGATCTCAAGCTCAATGGATGCACAAATGGGAGATGAGATGGCAGGATGTGAAAATGCATAAAGAGGCTTGGTGGCGGTGTCGCCATGGAAGGGAAGGGAGTAAGAAAGAAATCAGGTTGCTAGGTTTTGTGAAATGAGAGGAAAAGTGGGGGAATGAGTTCAGGGAGATGATTTATAGGCAAATGAGGTATTAGTTGCATCAAGAGGTGGGAGAACGTGGTACCAAAAAGGGGGAGGAGGTGAGCTTCTGATCCCATAGCTGCTGGAAAGTTGTACGGAGGTAGGAGGAACAATAACCGTCAGATGTTGTCTAGATTCGAGGCCCAGGGATCCAAGGGTCCGAGATTGGTTGCTCTTAGATCCGTGATTCTGATTGGTGGTCAAAGAATGTCTTGGATCACACCTAGAGAAGGGGAAGGGGAAGGGTAAGTGGGTTATGTCTGGATTTTGAGACGAAAAGGGGATAAACTTGATTTTAACTCCCAAGTAAAACAAGAGAAAAACATTTGAACTTGAAAGGCCATAACTTGGCTTTGGAATGTCCGATTTAATGAATTTTGCACCTTTGTATTAGTAATTGAATCATGTATAACATTAAATACATTTAAGGGAAAGAGAAGTTCATTTAAATTTTTCAATTTGATTGGAAGTTAACGACATATAATAGTTATCAAAACTCAAATCAGAGTCATAAACACATCCAAAGTGACACTTATTCAAGGCTAACTTGTCAATTGAGCATAAAGTGACTCAAAGTCATCAAATTGGAGGCGAGGAAGGGAATCGAGTACAATATGGCATTTAGTGAGTCAAGATGTCCATAATTGAATAATGGGTGAAAATCCACATTATCACAATCTTGCAGCCTCTTTCTAGATGCATCATTGTTGATGTGATATGTTGGTGAGGAAATATGTAGCAATTTTTGTTTTCTCTACCTACTCTAGTGCCATATTTCCCTACAACATAGATATCACACACCAAAACATTTTTCCAACACCACATATAAAATAAACAAAAAACTATGAATATTATTTAATTTCATCACAACATATTACATTTTGCCACAATTTATATGTACAAAATTCACAAAATTCTAATGTGCCACTTACACAATATCTCATCATAATGCATGATGTTTAAACATATGGGACATTCTATAGAGCATTCTCATAAGCCCTCCAATTTGCATAACTACATCTCTAGTGGTCGTGCACGTGTGGAAGAAAATCAAGCCGGAAAACATATACAAAAAAACATGTCCACCAGGACACGTGTGTATAGGGACAAAGCTTAACCTTTGTCCATATATTATTTATCTCTAGAGGATTTCACACAAGTGATACCTACCTCTAATACCCCTTCATATAGACATCACCTATATTCTTATCCAGGACCAACTCCCTCCTTATTTTATTGATCTTCTATGCCACTATTGGGAAACTTATGTTGCTCACCTAAGATGTGGATAAATCATGAGGTGAAACCCTAATTCCGAGTGATATGATATAACAATTGGGACATCTATCACTTATAAAATATTGAACTAGTAAAGGAAACAATTAAAATTTAGATATATGAAGACCATAAGTGTACTTGAAATTACACATTTACCCATCCATGCTTGTATCCTTGACTAAAATGCAAGCAGTGTTAGACAATATATACATTTCAATCCTAAAGATATTTTTCATATCAAAAGCATATCCATGTTTAGCTACAATAAAACCTAAACATATGTGCTACTTGGATGGAATATCTTGCACCACTCAATTATCTAGCTAGATTCTATTAGCCCATCCTAGCAATCTATACAAGATCTAAGGAAATCTAGATTCCCTAGATCTCTCCACACAACCTCATATCGAGACAAGGTAATTATAAGGTGGTGAGCCAAATGGTTTAGTCCATCATAGATATATGCTTGAGAGATGATTTACCAATCTTAGGACCGCCCTGGGTATAAAGGTCACAATGAATAACTTAGGGTAACAACCCTTTCAATTTATTATCACGTCTCATATGCAATATCTCATCAGACCATCAACCTTTCTTCATTTATACAAATCATTTAAATATGAAAGAATATAATGACCCCATGCATCCCCATATTCACTAATGTATGTCTTGGATCATTTTCTCACAACTTTAGGTTTTTACAAGATATAATTCTTTTATGTCCTAGTAATGACCTAGGGAAATATATATACAAACTCAGATCTCTACAACTTACATTTATCTTTGTTAGTTAGATTTTTTATCCTATAGCTATAACAAGACATGATATAACTACTACCATCCATGAAAGGCAATAGATCATGTTACTAGAAACTTCATGATTTTTAAAATGTATAGTTATCTGAATCAAACTTGTCAAAACATTACATATTACTATGCCTCTATCCCGATCGAGGCTTTTCATACAACTCATCCCTTGAATGGTAATGGAGGTTAACATGTCCTCCCCATAAATCTTGGAAACCTCATTATCAAGTACCATGTTATGGCATTAATGACATGATAGTATAACAGATGATTAGGATCAACCATATTCTGTAAAGGATTCATCTATATATATTTCAACACATAACAAAAGACAATCGATAATGAAATATGCTTAAGGGGATCATCATGAAAATATCAATGCATGACTATATCGTGTGAAACGTAGAATGTTACAATGCACAATGTAGTGTTCTTTAGACAAAACAATTATCAGATGCAAAACAATACTAGGAAGTATTAAATAACCATCCTTTAACATGAAAAAACTAGTCGTAGTATGTGATGTTAGCTTACGATTCATATTCTTGTGATTCTTGGTTAAAGGTACATAAATAGTATTCTATAATTTTTTAGTATGTATTAAGACAAGATACTGACAACACACACATAGTAAGTAATGAATGAGTAAGAGGTTATATCACTTTCCCTATGAGAAAATGGACAAGTCGATCCACTCATGAAGAATAACAATCAATCCTTGAACTTCAATACAAATTTAAAACTAAAGGTTGACTATCCATGATCTAAGCTTCTTCTCTCAATGCATTCTCAACAACCAATCCACAACCTAACAATAATTAGAGAAAGGATGAAATAGAGAATATACAGTGTAAGACTCAACAGTAAAAACCCTAGAGAAATGTAACAAAATATGACATCACATAGGAAACAGAAACAAAAATTTTACTAACATATTGCTTATTAACCAACAGATCACGTCAATAATTATTCAATGGAAAGGATGGTTTTTACAAATATATACCTGGTCCTGGAGAAATCCAATGACAATCCTCATCGATGTAGATGTGCACTCTATCTTATATGGAGCATGTATAACTCTTGGTTGCACCGGGACTCGTCTGACCATTCCTCCACAGATAATAGACTCGAACGTCATTGTTTGCAACAACTCCTCTCATTACAAACTGTTCGTTGATGTTGTCCTCAAGCGATAGGATAAGGCCACCTTGCCTCTAGAGAAGTCCGCACGCACCAACAAAAACTTATGTCTAGAATGGATAGGAAGGAGTTATCCCTCCTATTGGTGTACTAGTCAGCAACATGCTCTCCGGCAATAATGATCCTTAGTTGTTTTTATCCCTTGTTGTCCCTCCCTAGTCAAGTAGAACTTGATTGTACTCTCTTGGTTACCACAACCAGAGAGGACAACAATTGTCAGAGAAAGTGATTATCAATTGTCTGATTTTTGCTCTGGGATGCCCCCAATACCCTTCTATTTATAGGCGGGATTAGGTATAGGGTTCCCAGTCTATGTAGGAGGGGAAAGGACAAGAAGATATTGAATTTTCACAACAATTCTGGAAATTTTGCATCCTGTGGCAACTGGAATGGTTGTTTCATAGTTTTCCAGTTTTGTACATGTTTTGGAAATTCAATTCTTAATAATGTATAAGATGACTTCAGTATCAAACAATGAAATTGCACCCCCAAACCGGCCGTTTGGTATAGGTGAGACAGTTTTCTCGCACCACATGAAATGATCATCTCGCACAAGTGAGATGGGCATCTTACAGCCCGGGTCAGACTGAATTCTAGGAAATGTACAATACAATCATCCTAACACTCCAAACAACTATCGCAACACTTGAACTGATCATTTGGAAGTCCAGTCAGTTGATTTGTTGTGTGAATTGAATACCTAAACACTTTAGTGATCAATCCAATCATCATTCAAGATTAAACTCCTCTTCTAGATGAGTTCCTTTGTGGGTGACGCTACATGTCCCATATTGCGTTGGTAGTAAATGTCCATAACAACTTATGACATCACAAGCAATGAGCGGTGCCTAGTCACACATCATTTCTACCCAAGTAAATGGAAAGTTGGAGAACAACTTTAACCTACAATATATGTATGGTGTTATAGTGTTTGTATAGTTCCTTTCCCACTAATATCCAGATTGAACTTGAGGCATGGATCTATCATCCTCTTCAATATTCAATCTATGTTTCTTGCTATAGCAGACTATATGATATATGTGCAAACTCAATATCATATATTGACCCACATGTACATATCCATGTATTTCTCAGTCTCGCTAACTCAAGTGGCCTTGGATATCATACTCCCATAGGAGGGACAAATCCCATCTCTATCACTCACAGTCAGTCCCCACATGTTACAATCACCCAATCATCACCTTTATAACAACCCATGTTTTAGGATTGCGTTTGATGATGTCAAAGCATACCAAACAACATGTGATGAGTGCAGTGACTTCAGATCTAAGAACCAAAAACACACCATCACTATGAGAGCTAGCTATGACTACCATGGTAATGGTTTGCATGTGTTAGTCACATGGTGGGTCTGTCTGATAAACTATTCTCTAACATGTATCTGTGTGATTGGTTTGATATGACCATATCATGACTAATGAGATTCTGTTATCAATCAACTCACACTCTAATCTTATGTGTTATTGTTTTCTATTTACCTTCCACAATAACAACTGATCAGGGACATAACAAGAATGCATATACTCTTAACATTTGTATGATCTCATTGTTCAGGTCCTCAACCTGAAGACATACATCATTGAGTAATATCATTCTATATACATGTATTATGTTATTTCATTATCTCAAAAACTGAATAAATAGAAAAATTGGAAGCTTGTCTTTATTATTATTCAAATCATTTACAAATTGTGCCATTACAATCATCATATGATTGGATCTTTGGTCATACATACCATCCCACTTGCACCTAGAGCCAAATACCATTATTTGGAGTTACCTAACATGAACATCATGCTTGTAACGCCCGGGCCCACTGCCCAAGGCTCAAGTAGAGTTTTAGGAATGACGACTGGCCCCACAGACCACCACTAGCCTTAACTACGCGCTTTGTCCTCACTCACACACAAGCTGGGGTCAACTTCCTGACTGGTCACCCATCCTAGTACTACTCCAAGCTGAGCACGTTTAACTATGGAGTTCTTTAGTGATGGGCTCTTAGAAAAGGAGGTGCACCTTGGTGATATGGGTAGTCCAATCATTCCTTTTAAGATCATGTTATCTGAGGCCTCAAATCCTGGGATGTTACAATCTCCCCCACTTAGACTCTTGACGTCCTCGTCAAGGCTCTACTATAAGGCCTCATAATCTCTTCCCCATTTCAGTACAGACCCACAATGGCCCATGGACACCCAGCTCCCGATCATGGAATATCAACACAAGGGTGGCTACGTCAATCAAGGACAACCCTTTTGTACATGCCTGGACTGCACGGCTCAAGACTAGCATGCCATGCCCATGTGGGCCCCACCTACTTGAGGGGTTATGGCTCTGATACCATTTGTAATGCCCGGGCCCACTTCCCAAGGCTCAAGTAGAGTTTTAGGAATGATGACTGGCCCCACAGACCACCACTAGCCTTAATTGTGTTCTTTGTCCTCACTCACGCACAAGCTGGGGTCAACTTCCTGACTGGTCACCCATCCTAGTACTACTCCAAGCTGAGCACGCTTAACTATGGTGTTCTTTAGTGATGGGCTCCCAGAAAAGGAGGTGCACCTTGGTGATATGGGTAGTCCAATCATTCCTTTTAAGATCATGTTATCTGAGGCCCCAAATCCTGGGATGTTACAATGCTTCTGTTACAAAAGTTCCTTTGTCTAGGGGTCAACAACATTGTTCTCAGTTGGTACTCTGTAAATCTTTACATCTCCTTGTTGTACTATCTCTCGTATGAGATGACACTGCCTTTGTGTATGCCTTGAGCGCTGATGCGATCTGCTCCATTGTTGTCACAATATAGATCGATTGTTTCGATGATGCTTGGAACGGCCCTGAGTTTAGAAATGAACTTCTTGATCCATACAACCTTGTATTTACATTCAAAGTAGCAATATATTCAACCTCTATTGTAGAATCAGAAGTTGTCACTTGCTTGGAACTCTTCCAGCTTACAACCCTGTTGTTTAGGCAATACACATTTGCTAATTGTGATTTGTTATCATCTTTGTCACTCTGGAAGCATGCATCAATGTAACCTTTTACCACCAACTCTTCCTCTCTGTTGTAGAGAAAGAACTGATCCTTAGTCCTTCTAAAGTACTTGAGGATGTTATTCATGACTATGTAGTGAGCATCACCTGGATCTGACTGATATCTGCTTCTCATGCTCCGGGCATACAAGACATCTGGACAGGTGCACAATATCACATACATGATGGATCCAATTGTCGACGCATATGGAATCATACTCATGCACTCCCTTTCTTCACTAGAATGGGGGCATTGAACTTTAGAGATAGTAACTCCATTTAGCATGGGCAGGTTTCCTCTCTTTGAGTTCTCCATGGTGAACCAATTCAAAAATTTGTCAATGTATATGTTCTGACTTAGTCCAAGAAGCCTTCTTAATATATCTCTATAGATCTTAATCCCCAAGATGTATGATGATTCTCCCAAGTCTCTCATAAAGAATGTATTTCCAATCCATGCATTTACTTTTTGTAAATTAGGGCTATCATTCCCAATGAATAGTATGTCATCCACATACAATATGAGGAATACTACCATGCTCCCACTAACCTTCTTATACACACAAGGTTCATCTTCATTTTGAACAAAGACAAAGTCTTTGACTGTCTCATTAAAACAAAGATTCCAGCTCCAGGATACTTGCTTCAATCCATAGATTGACTTTGTAGCTTACAAACTTTGTTTACATACTTTGGATTGATAAAAGCCTCAGGTTGTGTCATATACAAATCAACAAGAAGATTCCAATTAAGGGATTTGGTTTTAACATCCAACTTCCAAATCTCATAGTCATGATAAGCCGCAATAACAAGAATGATCTTGATGGACTTAACCATGGACACCAGAGAAAAGGTTTCGTCGTAGTCAACACCTTGAACTTGTCTGAAACCATTTGCAACCAAACTGCCCTTATAGGTTTTTACTTTACCGTCCATGTTTGTCTTCTTCTTGAAGACCCACTTGCACCCTATGGGTTTTACCCCTTTAGGTGGTTCCACCAAGGTCCATACCTTGTTGGCATACATGGATTCCATCTCAAAACTCATGGCCTAAAGCCATTTCTCAGACTCTAGACCCTCAATAACTTCTAGATAGGTCATTGCCTCATAATATATGACCAACTCACCACCTTCCTAAGTCATAAGATATCCAAATCTCTCAGGTTCAAGGAGTGTCCTACTAGATCTACGAGGTTCCTGTTTTACTTGAGGAATTTGAGTTTCCACAACATTTTGTGATTTTCTTTGTTCCTTTTGTACATCTATCAGTTCAATGATCTTTTTTTGGTCCTGAACCTCTTGAGTTCCACTTTCCTCCCACTATTTCCTTTAGAAATAATTCCTTTACTAGGAGTACAACCTCACTGGAAACAAACACTTTGTTGTCAGATTTGCAACGAAAATAATATCCTTTGGTCTGCTTAGGATATCCAACAAAATAACATTTATCAGACTTAGAGCCAAGCTTTTTAGAAAACATTTTTCTAACATAATCTTCAAATCCCCAAATCCTCATAAAAGACACATTGGGACACTTCCTATACCGTATCAAATATAGTGTCTTTTGAACCAATTTAGAGGGTACTCGGTTTAGAGTATACACAGTGGTTTCAAGAGCATACCCCCAAAAGGAAGTTGGAACATCAGCAAAACTAATCAATGATTGCACCATATCCAACAATGTGTGATTCCTTCTTTTTGATACACCATTATGTTTTGGTGTTCCAGGTGGAGACCATTGTGATATGATACCACAGGCTTGCAGAAGGTCCTAAAACTCTTAGTTCAAGTATTCTCCACCTCTATCAGAACAAAGTGCGTTAGTACTTTTACAAAGTTGGTTCTGTACTTCATGAACTCTCTAAACTTTTCAAGAGCTTTTGAATTATGTTTCATCAGGTAAACATAGTCATACCTATTGAAATCATTAGTGAAAGCAATGAAGTACTGATAACCACCTGTAGCAGTTGTTCTAAAGGGGCCACATACATCATTATGTATGAGTCCTAATGGATCACTAGCCCTCTCATTATTTCGGGTAAAGGGAGTCTTTGTCATCTTTCCCAACAAACAAGATTCACATGTCTCTATTGATTCAAAATCAAAAGAGCCCAGATAGCCATCTTTATGGAGTCTAGATATGTGATTATCATTTATGTGCCCTAGACGACAATGCCAAAGTATGTTTTGTTTGAGTTTTTGAGTTTTTGTCTTTTGGTATTTACGTTATATATGCTTGTCTCTAGATTTATCAAGTATAGACCACAAGACATTGGGGAACTGCCATAAACGATTCCATCTTTACTAATAGAATATCTTCAATTCTTTATAAGAAATTCAAATCCGTTCTTGTATAAACAAGATACAAATATGAAGTTCCTATCAATGTCAAGTACATAATACAAGTTCTCTGACTCTATTACTATCCCACTTGGTAGAGATAACTCATATGTTGGAATTGCGCTGGCTGCAACTCTTGTGCCATTTGCAACTCGTAGTTCCACGTCACCTTTCTCTAAAAGTGTACTTCTTTTATGATTCTTTACGTTTGAGGAAATGTGTGATCCACATCTTATATCTAGTACCCATGATGAGGGAGTAGTAAAGTTAACCTCAATAATTTATATACGAGAGCTAGAGATCTCAATCCCTTGCTTCATATTCCTAGGTTCCCTTATCCTTCTCCTTATTTTTAGTATAGAAGAGTTGGACTTTAGTTTAGTCGCAGAGCGTTTCTTGACTTTGCCTTTGTTCTTGGACTCAACTCTGCTAATCACCATCATATATTTTTTCATCTTCATTTGTTCTTTGACAGTTATCAAGATGCCAAGAAACTCTGACAGTGGTCTAGCCATGTTACTCAAGTGACAAAACTTGATAAACTGGCTATATGATTTAGGCAATGAATGCAAAATCATATCCATGACCAACTCTTGGCCTAAAGGAAATCCCAGTCTTTCAAGATGCTTCATATTTCCAATTATTTTGAGCTCATGAGGTTATACTAGACTTCCCTCTGTCATTTTACACTCAAATAGCACCTTAGAGACAATGTGTCTTTCATGCTTATTATGTTGTTTATGCAACTCATAGTTCATAGAATCCATCATAACTTTCTTGATGTTCATAACATCATTAGCATTCTACAAAGAAGCATTCATGTCAGTCTTAGGAAAATATGGAGTGGATATTGGGACTAGTGTTTCAGGATCATGCAAAACACTTCTCAAGGTCTTGAACCAGTTATGGAAATAAATCTTGTAAATTCTTCCAATTGTGATGATAGAGTGTTTTCCATTTGATTCTACAAGTGAAAAATTAAATTTGTCAAAAATCAATTTTGATTTGATTTGATTTGAAAATTTGATATTAATTATATATTTAAATAACTATCGCTCCCACTATTTTATTCAAATTGATAACACTCAATATCGATTCGGAAGATTGCAGCATATAATCTTCTAGTGGGCCAAGATCCAAAAAAATTCATTTAATACCCAACCAATAGCGGTGCTCATGACTAATCATTAAGGTAGGCAGAATTTGCCAATTGCATCTTATGCAGCTATTGGATAAATGGCATGCACAACTCCTTGCCATAATCGTCTTCATGCTTCGGGGATTAGACTATCTAAGAATCGCCAGTTAAGCCTGACCCAATTTCTAACACGATAACACTGCACCCTGCTTGGCATGCCCACATTATTGCCATCACATTTCTATGAGATAAATGGCATACCACCCTTGGGGTTCTGACGCTTGGTTGACCAAGCTTTTCATGTGTGTTGATAATGGAAAGCATCTTTGACTTAATATTTTATTGAGGGAGTTTGTATGATGCATATATATTAACTAATCACCACATATATTTAGTATGTATTATATATATGCTATAACCCACAATGAAAACATGCAATAAACAAAAAGTGATGGTTATGGCCAACCTAATGTAGTTCCTTGGATCCACAAGAAATTACCACAATCTAGGTCGACATCATATGAAAAAACCTATTGTTGATAAAGATTTGTGCTTGCCAATTTGGATTGATTGGTTCAACCTTTGAACCAGTCGTCTCTCCTCTTGGCCAATCATTTTGGTCTCCTCCAACCAGTCCTTTGGTCCTCCCAATGACTAGTTGGTCATCCTTTAGCCGATCATTTGGTTCCTTCAAATGATCAATTCATCTGGTCCTTCGAGTTCCTAGTAGGCTTTCTAGTCTGTCATCTTGGCCCCACCAGAAGGTCTTCTCGGCCACACCATCCGGTCAGCTCAGACCTCCAACCAGTCGGCTCGACTCCTCCATGCAGTCAATTGGCATCTTTCTTCTTTGTCAAAACAAGAAAGTAAACTATCTTACATTTACATAATTATTAAGAAACCTCAAGTTACATTCGAGAGATCAAAGATAGAAGCGAACAATACTTTTACACTGAAAAGATAAGAGAGAGGCTCGGTTCATAGACGGATATAAACATGGTTAACAAACTACACAACCATGCACATGTAATAGAGGTTATTGGCCATTACCATGCATATTTGCATCGCATGCAATAAATAAACTCGATAAAACTGAAACTCTGATCATATCGATTATCTCAAAACATAATCAATTTTGTGGTTCTGATACCACTATAGTGAAATACGACATCAGATAAACATCAAAAACACAAATCTTACTGACATCTTTCCCATTAACATGCGGATCACATCAATATCTATGCAATAGAAAGGATGGTTTTTATGAAGATATACCTGGTACTGGAGCAAGTCCAGTGACAATTCTCTTCGATGTTGATGTGCACTCTATCTTGGATGGTGTCTGTGTAGCTCCTAGTTGCACTAGGACTCATATGACTGTTCCTCCATGCATATTAGACTCAAATGTCGTCTTCTACAACAATTGCTCTCGTCACAGACTATTGTTTGATGTCATCCTCATTAACGATAGGCAAAGGCCACCTCGCCTCTAGAGAAGTTCACACAGACCAACTAGAACTCATGTTGTCCTACTAGAACAGATAGGAAGGAGTTATCCCTCTCGTTGGTGTACTAGTCACCAACATGCTCTCCCACAATAATGATCCTTAGTTGTTTCTCTCCCTTGATATCCCTCCCTAGTTGGGTAGGAATTACTTAGGATCTCTTAATTACCACAACTAGATAGGACAACAATTTTCAGAGCAACAGATTCTCAAATGTCTGTGTTGTGCTCTGGGAAGCCACCACTACCTCTCTACTTATAGGTGGGGTCAGGGCCAGGGTTCCCAATCTATGCGGGAGTGGAAAGGATTGGAAGATCTCAATTTTTCACAATAATTCTAGAAATTTCATAGCCTGTGGAAACTAAAATGGTCGTCTGGAAACCCAGACAGTCGTTTGGCATGCGAGACGATCATCTCCAACTATGAGATGGTCATTTTTAAGTTTCTCAGTTTTGTACATCTTTTGGAATTCAATTCTGATTAATGCATAACATGACATCAACACCAATCCTTGATGCAATTGAATTACACACCCGAGCTGACCATTTGGTGTAGAAGAGATGGTAGTCTCACACCTTGTGAAATGTTCATCTCACACAAGTGAGATGGGCATCTCCCAGCCCGGGTCAGGCTGAATTCCAGCCAATGTACAATACAATCAACCTGACACTCCAAGCGACCATCTCAACACTTAAACTAATCATTTGGCAGTCCAATCAATTTATTTGTTCTGTGAATTGAATACTAAAAACTTTAGTAATCAATCTAATCATCATTCAAGATCAAACTCCTCTTCCAGATGAGTTCCTATGTGTGTGACCCTATAGGTCCCATATTACATTGGCAGTGAATGTCCATAACAACTTATGACATTACAAGCAATGAGTGGTGCCTAGTCATACATCATTCCTACCCAAGAGAAAGTTGGAGAACCAATTCAAACTACAATCTAAGTATGGTGTTACAAGGTTTGTATAGTTCCTTTGTCACTGATATCCTTATTGAATGTGAGGCACGGATATATCATCCTCTTCAACATTCAATCTATGATTCTTTCTATACAAGACTACATGAGATATGTGTATGCTCACACATACATGTCCATGTATTTCTCAGTCTTGCTAAACTAAGTGGACTTGGATATCATACTCCCTTAGGAGGGAAAAATCCCATCTCTATCACTCACAGTAAGTCTCCATGTCTCACAATCACCCTATCATCATGTTATAACAACCCATGTTTCAAAACTGCATTTGATGATGTCAAAGTGTATTGAACGACATGCGATGAGTGTAGTGACTTTAGGTCTAAGAACCACAAACACCACCATCATGATGAGAGCTGACTATGAATATCATGGTAATGGTTTCCATGTGTCAGTCTCATGGTGGGTCTGTCCAATACATTGTTCTCTAACATGTATTTGTGTGCTTGGTTTGATATCACCATAACATGACTAATGTGATTTTGTCATCAATCAACTCACACTTTGATCTTATGTGTTATTGTTGTCTATTTACCTTCTACAATAACAACCGATTAGGGACATAACAAGAATGCATATACTCTTAACATAGGTATGATCTCATTGTTTAGGTCCTCAACCTAAAAACATACATCATTGAGTAATATCATTTAAAGACATTTATTATTTTATTTATTTATCTCAAAAACTTAATAAACATAATACATTGGAAGCTTGCCTTTATTATAATCAAATCATTTATAAATTGTGCCATTACAACCAACATATAATTGACTCTCTGGGCCTACATACCAATAAGAAAACCACATGGAAAACATCCATGGAAGACAAGGTGGTGGATCATAAAGAGAAATTAGGATTGAAGTTTTACTTACACGGATCTAGTCCTGGATGACACCAGGAAGCTCATTGTGCACCCTCAGAGAATAGAATGAAGGCCAATACTGACAAAGTTGAATATTGATGAATACAAGAATCCATTGGTTGATTGCAAGTTATCAAGAGATCAGTATCTAAATGTCTCCCAATCCTAGGATATCATGCTAGTATCACATCCTTGAGGACTCCAACTAAGTGATCGACATTTTCTAGGCTGTAAAAGGGGAATCAAGTTGCTCCCATATATCAATAATTATTCTTGTTTTAGATGCATGGCCTTTAGTAAATTATTTTTCTTTTATTTCCATTATCTTTATTGTGATGTTACCAACTATGACTCTTACACCCAATGTTCAAACACAAGACATTGTTCACCGAGTTCCCATGAGAGTGAATTTTGGATAACTTGGGCGTGGTTCAAGCTGGAAGTCACCCACTAAAAGTAGAATATGGAGTATTGAGTAAAAGAGCACTCTATACATTAGACTTTGTGGGTATTTTCATCTTCATTAGTTGTAGATAACTAATCTAGCATGGGTAAATCTCAATGTAGGTGCAACTAGAACATGAGGGTAGGAGGGAAAAGTTAGTTCTTTTCTTTTACGTGAATAAGAAGAAAGTTTAGTCTCGCATTAGCCACTTCTAAAGCTTTGAGCTCCTTATACGTGGGAGTGTATGGAACACTAGTGTCCGAAATCTCTAGGGGAGGGTATGCTCGCCTTTGTGGTAGGTATGGTGATCACACACGCACACACGCCATGTCACACCTAGACTGGAGTGGCCCTTGCTCGGGTACCTACATATAGATCGTGGGATGTGGGTTACATGAATTATATTCATTTTTCTATCTCTTTTTGCACAAGAGGATAAATATTTCATTAGTTAGTAAATTATTCTCCCCTATATTATTTTATTGAATCAAATAGGAAGGTGACTCCTCATATTACTATTATATATACTAGATCGATTTTGTGATCCCATTTATTTAAGAATAGGATAGAGCATGGGAGTTCAATCAATAAGGCCCCTGACATTAGGGTCAATCCCAACTATTTTCATATGCAATTACTAATTGAAACTCTAAGATGTTTGTTGCCTTTTGTAGTCGTCACTCCATGCAACAATTCTCTTGAAGAGTCCATGTCCTCTCTTTTTAAGACCTGCTCTCTAGGGCAGTGTTGCCTAATGGTCGATGAGACACACCAGTGTTTTTTTTATTTGTCAACGTGCTAGCTAGACCATTCCTTTCTATAAATATATGACCAAATCATGATTGGATGAACAACACACATCTGCAACATATTTAAGTGCTGATTTCTTTAGTTAATGTCCCTGTTGGAACAAGAGGAGATTTGGTTTCAATTTTCTAACTATATGCTATTATTTCTCCAACTATGCTTGATCTTACCTTTTTTTATCTAGAATCAAGAACTTTTCTGTAAGTCTATTAATTAAATTTTAGTTGAATTATATTCATGTAACAACAATTAAAATCCAACAAAAAACTTTTTGTTCCAAGAAAACTATCATTTGTTTAAGTCTTGTGCATAAGGAACGAGAGTGGATTTACACTTCTCTGTAGGAGATCATACATTTCTCAACATCCTACCCCTTTGTTCCATATCTAAGAATTATCCAGCTCAATATACTATGATGCATGATGTAGTCAGTATGAAGCGTTGTGTGAAGGATCATGCACGTGTGTTAAATATTGAACCTATAGAGCTCCAGGTAGGTTGTCCTACCTTGATACACCTTTAAGGATCTTGGGCTCAAAGATGAAGGAGCTCAGAAATAAAAGAATTAAGGTTATTGAAGTTCTTTGGATAAACCATGGCAAGGTGAAGCAAAATGAGAGTTGAAGATGAAAATGGGAAAATTACTCCCATACCTCTTCTCTAGCTGGTTAAAAAATTTAGGTAAAAATTCCTAATAAGGAGGTAAGATGTAATAACCTGGATTTTTAGCATTTGGTTTGACTTGATGTGATTTGAACATCTAATAAAGTGTGTAGGAAAATACACGGACTCTACATATTTGTTTTGTAATTAAGACTCTGAGTGCAATTTGATTCAAGAACATGCTAATATTTAATATCCATGATTCTTTAAGATGTTTTCTGATGTAATAGTAAGACTAAAACGAAAAGTCTAGAAGACCCCAATTTTGTTAATTTTTTTTACAATTAATTAATGTTTATCTCTTGATTAATTGAACAAAAATTATGGTAAATAGACTTAGGTGGACTCCATATTTGGTCCAACATGGGGAAAAACCTTAGGAAAATAAATATAACTTGAGAAGATAACATAATTATTTGTGACTTGAGAAACTAACTTTAATAATTCTTGAATGGCAAGAAAAGAGTAGCTATATTTCTTATTTGGACTCAACTTTCGCAAAAGACAAGATAAGACTAAATTAACTGTATCCCTAAAAATTTTGTAGCAACTAAATGTCTACTAAGACCTAGGATATTTTTCATCGATTTTGATAATATTGGAAAATGATGGAAAACTGAGATTACAATGGATTTTAGTGACATGACAAAAACAAAGTCCACAAAAGCTGAGAATTTAGTGAGGGAGGTAGAGTGGAACTATTGTATGATAATCCAACACAATTTGGGTCATTATCTAGCTTCGTATGATAGTCTAGTGAGACACGATCTATTCCCCAAACTCACTTTCTTTCCCTACTCTATCAAATCTCTTAAGATTCTTCCTAGTGACTTCAGGAGAGCTATACAAATTCAAAAAAGCCTACCATTTTTATTATATTCTCAGATTGGGATGATGCCCAACCCTCAATGACTCCAAAAAGCTAGGGCAAGATGAAGATAGATCTCCTTGACAAACTAACACTATATATAGATGCCACTAGATGCCCCGAGCCTCCTTCATCATAAACCATCATTTAATTTCTTCTAAGAAAGGCCAGAGCTCTTTTGAGATTTCCATATTAATCTGCTACAATGACATACTTGACTAGGAATCTCACTAAAACTCTGACAATTCACATGGCCCAAAGCACCACCGGGATACCTCAAATCTTCCTCGATATCCTGTGAGGCCCAAGGAAGCCCCAAATTTTGTATCTAACTTCCATTTTCTTTCTCTTGAAGCTCCTTGCCTAGAAATTTCTTTTGACCACCACGAGCTGTTACAAGTGGTAGAATAACTCTTCTTGACTCCCAAGAACCTTCTTCAATCCCCCATTCACCCGCAACTGAGGTAATTCCTCTTCACCCTCTCTGGATCTTCTCTTCCCTCTCTGACATAGAAACCCTACCTTTAGTCATCTCTTAATATGAGACGCTACCATTTACTGAGACTGGTAGAGCCAAGAGAAAGCAATGAAGGCCTTTGTCATGATTGCCAATGTCTCTATCCAAGATTCAACCATGGGGTTAATTTAGTGGAAGCCTGGTGAGTGTTTGGGATAAGGAAGAAGAACTCCACTTGGTGGTTGACCACTCTATCCTCAAATCACATGAAAAATATGTCATAGCGCTTGGGCATAGAAATATCTCTCCTCTCAATTTAACACAACCTCATTATGCCTGGATAATGTATGATATGTGTGATGTGGAAGCCTTTGGTTGGGTAGAACCTAATTAAGTTTTTGTAGAAATTCTAGATACAACCATTGCTTGGAATACAAAAAATATACTTATGAAATTGATCATAAAAATAAGATAAATCCGAATATAATGAGCTTAATACCTAGTTTGGCCTCAGATTTAAAATGTATAGGGTGTTTCATGATTAAGAAGTAATGATCATACTTAAACCGTAATTTTATGGAAATAATGTGTATTCCTTGTTCAAATTGATCATACTTTGTATAATTTGATCAGTTGAAATATTATGCTCACTTTAAGGATTAGGGTTACACCTAAATAATAAGGGTTTGAAAAGATTATGACTCAAATATTGAAGAATTATGATTTGTAAGACCTAAACCTAATCTAACCATAAAACCTAACTTAGGACATATACCAGATGTATTCGACTTATTAAAATATAATAATGACACTTCATCATTAAGCTAAAATTTAATTTTAATAGGTTTATTTGGAAGTGAATTTGATTTAATTGGATTATATTTAATTGAAAATTATCTTTGGAAAAGGAATATAGTTTCTTTGTGATTAATTGTTCAGTAACGATTTCCAAGGTTTATGTTGGTTTCTCAGTGATTTCAATATTATGAAACTATAGGATGTTGATCTAATTCCAGACTTGATATGATTCCCTAGGTGTAAAACTTATATATAGATTTATTTTCTAAACCCACCATTTAATCTTTAAGGGGTAGTCTGTAGGAGATAATAATTCTAGTAAACACGTGATAGTCATTGATGAAATGACAAACTAATGATGAGATGAGATGAAGACCATTGATGGATAGTCACCCTGAATCCAATGTAGGACAAAACTCTAGTATTCATTAATGTAAGAATGGATTAGTATACCCATAGAAATAGGAGAAACATGGCTTAGAGAATTAAAAAATGCGAAGTTTGATTATTGTTAATAATTGCATGATATTCTTTCCATGTTGTTACTTATACATGCATATCTATTTTTATGCAGCCACATACTTTGTATTGAAATATGCTGACTAGATTTTTCTTGTCAGTATTTTATGTTAGTTGCATTATTTATCCAAAGACATGGACATCCATAAGATGGCATCAGAAGAAAATACATGTAATGATTTTTAGAGAAATTAGTTAGACCACATTTTTTCTTTGCTTTTTGAAATTTTCCTTTGATACATTATGTAACTCCTTCGAGTAGAATTACCTTTCATCTTATTATAAATGGATGTTATTAATGAAATTATGAAATATAATTGGTTACTTTCTGAATTTGGATTTTTGAAAGTTGGTTAATGATCCTTGTGTCCTCATTCAACTGTCAATCAAGATAATAAGGAGAGAAGGTCATTTATGGACCTAGGTAATATGGGTAGTATAACCAATCCTTTTAAAATTATTTTATCTGAGGCCTCAAATCCTGGGATGTTATAGTCTTCCACAAAATAACTTTTTACATCCTTGTCACAAGTCAACTATATCGCTATATAATATCTTCTCCATTTTTGAACAAACCTAGAGTGGTCAATGCACACACATCTCTCATCCACAACTATCAATGCAAGGGTGGATCAATCTCACCTAGGCGGATCACCCTTTTCTTTAGCCTAGACTACATGACTAAAGACTGCAGCTCCACATGTCAATGTAGTCCCCACCCACTGGAGGGGAATTAGCTTTGATACAATTGTAATAGTCAGGTCCAACACCCAATTTTGTAGTACAGTTTGGGCAATGATGGCTACCCCCAGAGATCACTAGTGGACTTAGCTACATGATTTGTCTTCACTCATGCACAAAATAAGATCAACATCTCAATAAATAACCCATCTTAGTTGTAACATACTGAAACCTAAATATACATATACATGAGATCATGACAACATGGTCAAAATAAAAACAAGTTCAAAACACAATTTTTAACAAGATGTTATCCTAATTTGCACTAAAATCATTGACACAGTACTAATACATATAAGTGATTAGTTTAAAAAAGTATAACTAAGTATGTGTTTTGTATGAAAAATATTTAAATGTATATTTAATAGGTATTTGAACCAACTACTATGGGTTAAATTTATATTATAAATGTGAAGTTATAATAAAGAGAATTATGATAATATAAAGGAAAATAATATTGTACATACATAGTAGATCTATGGAAAATTTTACATGATGGGAAATCCTAAAATGGAATTACTCTCCAAATATAATATAAGATATACACATATAAATTGAGATGAATACAACAACACAAAATATATAAAGTAAATTTAATAAATGAATACCAAACTATAATTAACAACTACTTCTCTCTCCTTAATATTTTAAAAGCTATAAATAAATAATAAAAATCATATTAAATTGTCAATATGGAAATAAATATTTTAGTTGAAGTACATATTTAGTAGGAAATACATAAACATATCCAAATATATATAATAAATTAACTAACCCAAATTAGAAATAATAGCAGTCTTGATTAAATGGTTTCCTTAAGAAATATCCTTCTTACCTCCAAAAAGTATTAAAAAAACTTTAAAAATGACTGACAGATCATGTATTCACAATTTTGTTTAAAATCTATGTACTTATAATTTTCAATATTGCAAAAATTATTAGCACCTATATTATTGATAAATAAGTAATGTAAAATATGTTAATAAGTGTGTTAGGCTCAACACCTAGGATTTGGATTCTTCCAAGCAACATATGGTATTCCCAAGGCACATGCCAAGCTAGTCATCATTTAGAGCCTCTGTTATAGGGAATCAAGCCCAATACCATTCTATATAGCCACTTCTAGTTGAGAACCTGAGCAAGTCTATTTTTCTTAACATTTTATGATTTCTATCTCAGAAGCAATATATTATAAGACAAATGTGAAATATATTGGTATATATGCACTAGTACATATATGAATATTGTCATCATTTTTCTTCAAGGGAAACAGACAACATAAATTATCTCATCGGTTCCATAAAGAATACCGCCACAGTTGGCGAATTGACAAAACGCAAACTGAACTTTATTTATCTCATCGGTTGCTTCACAAAGAAACTGACGAGATAGATCACCCAGGAATGTAAAATTTTGCACAAATATTTTACATGCTTTTCATTTACCTTCAAAAACCCTATTTTCTTGGTTTCTCCTACAATAACTGACAACATAAAGTGGTACACACCAAACATATCCTTATATATCTCATTTGTCTATATCTTTGGGTTTCCTACATGAACCGACGAGAACGGTGTATGCGAGGAATGTCCCACAAATTTTTCCCATCAAATTGTGTTTCCTCGTCAGTTGTCAAAACCTAAACGGACGAGTAGGTGTCATTGTGATGCATTATAAATCATCATTTTTGACATAGTTGACCAATGCTATAGGTTCATGCTCATAGAAAATCTTTTGGTGTGATTTTTCAATTTAACTGATGATATAAAGCTACTTCATCAATTTTTTAAAATAACTGATGAGGTATGTCTTACTTAAACCCCAAGAGAAACCCCTCTTTTTCCTCCCTGTGTTTCTATAGACCACAACCGTTGCAAAGTTTTTTTCTCCTACTCTCACTACCACAATTCCTCCTCCAACCACAATTCATCATCGTCGTCTGCCACAACTACTCGCCACCACAACTATGTCTGGTGCCGCCACAGCTGCCTCCACTGCCGCCACAACTGACTATTATGGTGCTTCCTTTTCCTCCACCAGCTAGAACTTTATCCATCGACACCACTGCTTAGTTTGTACTCTTCCCCCACCTCTATCCACAAGTATTTCCTATCTTCCTTCTTCCTCTCTCCTTACTCCCTCTCCTCCTTCAATTATCTCCATCTCCCTTTCCCCTCTCCTCCTCTCTCCTCCTCCCCCTATGCTATGATTTCTTCTCAGTATTGAGAAGAAATCATGTAGGATAGAGGAAGGAGGAGAGAGGAGGAAGGAGGATAGGGGGAAGGGAGATGGAGATCACTGAAGGAGGAGATTGTGATGAATTGTATGGAGAAATATTTTCTATGATTTCAGTTGTAGAGAATTGTAATGAAACTGAGAACACATCATATGAATTGTGTGAACATTGTGATGAATTATTGCATGCTTGTTACTGATTATGCAAACACTTAGTCTCACAATCCAATATTTATAAAATGTATCAAAAATATAAAAAAATCTTTACCACAATCATGCTTTTACATCAAAGTCGCGAAAGCTATAAACATAATATTACAAGATTGAAAATAAAAATTGATTCCTATCTAGTTTTCAACATGGGTCAACTCCTGCATGTCTCTTCTAGTCCTTGTTTGTATCATCAATCCATGAGTTTATGGAGGAATAAAACCACACATGGACGCCATGAAGGGAAATTATAGGTCAGCTAAGTTGGTAATAAATTCAAGAATTGAGCTACTACAAAATAAAGAGTTATGAAATGAAATCCAGGTAAGATTTCTTGGTGGACTATGGGAATAACAAAAGATAATATAGTTACCATGCTAGTTTCAAAAAGGTACAATAATTAAAAGTGGTAACTTGAAAAAAAAATTCTCAAAACTAACATCAATATTTCAAAATGAAATGACTTTTCTCAAAACTAATATCAAGATATCAATTTATTCAAAATGAAATGACTTATCTATTGGCACAATCAATCTAACATTTTTTCTTCGCTAGTGGCTAGGTGTCCAACATTCTTCCCTCTATGAGAGAATGACACTTTTTCCTGTGGGGATAACCAATATCGGGGGACCTGTGATTGTTCATTATCCAAGGCCCAGGGTTGGGGGATATGACCCACCAAATCTAGTGCGCCAAAGTTCTTAGCCAATATTTTGAGTTTTTTTGCCAATATAAAAATCTAACAATATTTTAATTTCTCAACAATGTTCGACATTCAAATTTAGTCTTGATGAGCTTCAACAAGAAGGAAAGGCTAATAAAATTGGTTTACCACTTTTGTAATGTTATGTACATGAAGCTCAAGATGAAAACAAATACTTAAATAAAAATTGAGAATTAAATATCTTAAAATACAAGCAAAAATCAAACATTTCCACAATAGGGTTCAACATGCTCTGAAGTTTTAAATCCTAAAAAAAAGGGAATGATATGTGTTTTTATGTGATCCTTGGCTTTGTAAATCACTTATTGGGTGTCATTAGGTTCAAGATTATTCTTTATATTTTTATACATATTACTAGGCATTAATAATACTCTAATGAGATGGGTTGAATTATTACTAAGCCTTTATAATCATAAATCATGTGTTACATAGTACCTCATTGTGTCTACATTGTGTGTGTCACATGTATGTATAATTATGCACAACATCTCGAGATACATATTGGACTGTTGAAAAGAGATAATTACTTAGTAGGGTATAGTTTTATATTAATGGGATGCAAATACTGAGTCAAATTTCACTAGTTAATCCATGAATATTATTATTTAATTCCTTATATCCTTTATTAGGTTAACACCTCCCATAACACAATTTACTTATAAGAGTAGTCATTTTGGGTAAATTACAGAATATATTCACATGTTGTGAAATTTAGGTGTTTTACTATTCCATATGTTTTTAATGAGGAATTTATTTCAATGAATTGAGGAGCATATTCTATGATAAAGTGTTGTCTGTTTGGGGTTTTCTCCTAGATTTTATATGGGTTTTTAGAATTCTATTTTATGTGCTATATCTTACATATCTTGGTTTATGTAGGTTGGTGTAGGTATCAATCGGACAAATGTAAACATGGATGATCGATTCATTTCCAAATGTTAAGTCAAGTACTTATGTCTTGATGTAGGTTTTTATTTGGTTTACTATCTTATTAATCGTTGTCCTACTGGTTGGTTGGACACATGGTCATCAAACTATCTTGCTGCTATTGTTTCTTTGGCCTTGGTTCTCTCTTTCTTGGAGTCTGAGGTGAAGTCTAATTGATGTTACAAATTCATAGGATCACTGCTTGTACCAGGCACATCAATTAGGCTAGCTGTGAGGAGGTGAGATACCACCATTTAGGGACACTAATGTCCTTGTACTCCTAAATAGAAACAAGACTAGGGGTTTATATATGGCCCACATCAAGGTGCATGCCTTGATGACCGCATGTTTCTTCTGAGGCGACTTGTGGATGTTGGTCTGTGTTGCACAATGTAGTGACATAGGCATCATAGTTGTAAGGACCCTGACCCACGTTTTGGGCTAACCCTCTTTGCTTTGCTTATGAAAGGTGCTTAGAACCTTAATATAAACTCTCTAGATGTTTTGTTATCTTATGACAAGCTTATGTTTCCACTTTGGTCCTGTTTGGATGTTGTTTGAGCAATGTTTTCTTCTTTTGGACAAAAGTGCAATTTACCCAAAGTAAGGGGTTATATTGCAATATGTCACATGTAAAGCATACCTTTATTTCTCTTGCATCATTAGAAAGAGAATGACGATGTGGGGCATCTTGTGGAGGACCTATGTTTCACGTTTGATCTTGGTTGGTTGATGTTTATGCTTTTGTGCTAGTTTTGATGTAAATTGCAAATTACCCAAAGTGGATGGTCAATATGCAATTTATCAGATCTAGAGCCTTCTTTCTTATGTTTGGCATCATCTAGAACATGGATGGAGGTAGGGGTGCTTTTTTGGTTGATAGATGAGGAGTGACGTCTCTATATGGTCTTTATATCACATATGTGTCACATAGGCCACCTTGTCCTTCAGTGTATCGGCTAAGGCTTGAAGGTGTGTCGCCCAAGAGAGGTGTGTCGGCCATGTCAGTTGCCCAGCTGCATGATACACTTGCTAGAGTGTATCACCAGGCCATGCATGAGCTTCTAGGGTGGCAACAAGTGGCGTTATGAGCTAGAGCAAGTGGCACCTTGGTTTATGTGGTTATGACACCTCTCCCTTGCTACCTCTCTCTTCCTTGGTGTATATAACTCCCTTCCTCCTTATCCAAGCAATCCTTTTCGGCCACCTTCCTTCCCCTACCTGTATGGGACAAGCAAGAGAGCTTTGGGAGCTAAGGAAGACTCCCATGGAGCATGGAGGGGCAAGCTCCTTGGCCATGGAAACTCCTTGCTTAAGATCTGACCTTGGTGAGTCATGCTTCTTTGCTACTCTTTCCTTGTGCTTTCTTCTTCACCTTCCTCTTCCCCTCTCAGCCATGTATAGGCCCTTGATAAGAGTAAGCAAGGCCGTGGTTATCTCCCCTCCTTTTTTTTCTTCTTGAGATATACATAACCATGGTTTCTTCTTTTTCTTCTTCTTTTGTTTCTTGAGGTGGTGATGATGGTGTCGAAGGAATGTTTGGAGCTTTGGATGGGTGCTGTACTTGGAGAAGAACGTGAGTTTGCTGCTTGGACCAAGACCCTTGATGCCTTTCTTGGAGATCCTCTTAAGGCGGGTTACATAACTCTTAACCATCTCTATTATGCACACTCTCCATATATGTATATGGTGGTTCTTGTACTTAAATTGTTACCTTTTCTCCATGATAGATATATATATAAAACTTGGAATCTTATCTAATAGGAAAGCTACGTTTTATTACTGCATTTATCTTGTTTTCCTTGTACAAGATGGTAATGGGTGGCTAGAGGTTGAAGATAACTAGCCCGATATGGGGCTTTACCCGATACAACTATGTTTTTCCCGATACAGTACCTTGTTTAACGAGTTATGCTTTGGTTGATGGTTAGTGGCAATACCCCTTTCTCTCCTTTGGACTTGAAAGGTGAGCCTATGGGATAGATGTTAGGGAGCTATGATGTGGTGGCCGATACCTGGTTTGGACGATATGGTTGGTGGACACCTAGTTGGTCCCTTGGCCAATATGTGCTTTACTTGGTGGCTCCTTGAGGTTGTTGCCTGATACCCACTTATAGAGTTGAGTCTTGGGTGATATGATAAGTGAACCTTTCATTGACCTTGTGACCGATACTCACATCTACCCAAGATGATGGTGGTTGACCAGCATAATACCCTAACCTTAGTATCTTGGCCGATATGGTGCTTCAACCCTAGTTTGGGCGATAGGGTTGTCCTGGGCGACATAGATGATCTACCCTTGTTGCACGACATGGACTTGAGGTTGAAGATGACCAACTTGGTATGGTCCCCGTACCTTTGCACAAAACACCTTTTTGGTTCCCTAAATGATACCCCCCGTCATCTAGGGTTTGCCTTGAACGTTATGTTGCCCGATATGACTCCTTACCATGGTAGTATTATTGGGCAATATGGATAAGTCTTGAGCCTAGAATGATGAAACCCTAGGTGGGCGATACCATGGCTTTCTCCCTGCCCGTCATGTGCATGGTTGAGGGGCTTTTGTGTCGGGCATGAGGTTTTTGCTTGCACGACACTCTCTAAGTGAGTTGCCCAACATGGTGCCCATGGACAACATGGAGCCTTGAGTGATGGAGTTGCCCTAACCCTAAGCTAACCGATAGGGGTAATCTTTTTGTGATGATTCCTTGGGCGATATGATGGGCGCCCAATATGGTGCTCCATGAGCGATAAGGATATGAGGATGGGCGATATGGACGATCCCTTATTATTCTGCCTGATATCATCAACCCTAGAACTTTATAAGTGTGTAGGTGTGCATGGTTTGGGTGACGTCAGGGCTAAGTGTGTGGTCGATACCCCACAAGGAGATATGTTACCTTGGCCGATATGCCTTGCCCGACATGGTCTCTCTCTCTTGGATGGTTACCCAACATGAGTTCGTACTTGATAGTTTGGATGGTCCTAGGGTTGAGGTTTGGCCGGTACATGTGTTGAGCTTGACAGTACCTTGGATGATAGGGTACCTTGGGCATCATGGCAATGTTGAAGTAGTGTACCTTGGGTGGTATGAAAGCCCCTTGAGTATCTTGATGTGTTAACCTAGTAGGTGTGCTTTTTGGGCACCATGATCTTGGCCGATATGGCCTTAGGCGGTAGAGAGTTGAGGGTTGCTCAGTATGAAACCCTAACCCTAATTGGCGGTAGGGTTTTGGATGATAGATGGCACCCATGTGCTACACAATGCCTGGTTGCCCGATACTACCCTGCATGTGGATGCACGATACATGTTATAACCCTAGTTGCACGATACTCCCTTTTAGTGAGGGATTGTTTGGTCTCTATATGCTTTTGGTGAGGGTAGGCAACACCTTTGGTGAGGGTTGTGCATAACCCGATATACCTATGCATGTTTCTTGAGCTTACACCTTTGATCATGATAAGCTATGCAAAGATAGGTTGACAACCCTTGCATAGTGGTTACCTATGTTTAATGATAGATGAACTTTTGATTAAGTTGGATGGTGGATCATGGTGCATGACCCTTAAAGTTAATTCTTAGGGATGATGTGCATATGTTTTAGGATATAGTGTATGATGGGATACCCATGATGTGGTAACATTAGTATGTATTGATTTATACACCGGCTATGAAATTAATTTGCATATGTTCATAATGATGGAAGAATATTCCAATGCTATAAACCTTAATCTTGATGACATGATAATAAAAGACATGTTCACGAGATATGGGGGATGATAGATGCTCACAGTTTGATAACAATAATATAAACTGACTACACACACAACTATGAACATGGATGTTGTTCCAATCTTGTGTACCTAAATTCTTGATAGCATGATAATCATAATATGTTCTCTAAGACCGGTATTCTATGTTTGGTGATCCAGTTATCTCTTTCTTATGAAAGCTAACCATGCAGGTGTACTGAATTCATAGCCAAGAAAGAGATATGGTGATTATATGATTATGTGCTTTGTATTGCACTTGACATATGTGCAATATCTAAGTAATAATGATATGTCTTGTTGATGAGATAACATATATCACCAGTATGATGAGAAACGCCTATTGAGGTGTGATCCTTATGTGATGACCTGAGGGATTGAGATCCCATGATGATGGGAATGCCTTGAGAGGCAGTGGTACCATGTGATGAATGACCATGTGATGAATGAGGGATTACTATCCCATGGCAATATGATGATTGTTGAGGGAAATGAGAATAGCTGTAGCAGTGTAACACCAAAGTAATGAAATTCTAATGTTATTCATGTTTTATATATGGTTGCTTAATACAACTTGGTTTCCCCAACAATCCACTTAAAATGCATTAATTAATTATAGATGAACCCCTCATGTAGTTGCCCTGGGCATAGATCCTTCATCGTCAGTAGTTGGTGATGGTGAAACGGGTTCTCCTGCGGGTTAACCTGGAAGCGCATATTATTGAATATGTGTGGTTTTTCCTAGCGGATAATGAGGAGGATTAGAGTGCAACTTCGGTTGAAGACTCCAGAATGCGGATTCAGGCCCGTGGTTCAATATGTTAAGATCATGGTGAACACACCCATGGCTCAGGATGTGTATAAGAGTGTTGTGATCAGGCCCATCGCTCAGTGTGAGGGAGCATGAATGAATTCATGGATCAGAGCACGGTGAACAGGCCCGTGGCTCAGTTTCACTAGCATCGATACCTATACCAAGGCGGGCTAGGCAGAGGGTAGCCTGACCCTGTGGCTGAGGCCACTTAGGCATGAGACTGTGGTCCAGCTTGTGTTGCACTCGTGCACTGACAATGAGGTGGGAGGTTGTGGAGTCCGGCTCTTCCATTCACCTTGTATGGCACCGGCTTGGGTTTCACAACCGAAGGTTGGATTTGAGCGGTACAGCTCACTTCCTCAGGGCACAATAATATGTAATCCAGCTGAATAGTATTTCCCCTTTGATATGAAACCGTAGATGTTGATGGGTTGATGGGAGGAGTTTGTTCTTTTGCGTCCCTTCCTTTCGAGGGAGTGGCAGTCAAGTGGACCTTGTGTCACTTGATATGTGTGCCTTTGAAGTGATCGTTGTTTGGATACTTTAAAAAGTATCAGCTGATCTTGGACTTTGGTTTCCAAGATGGGGATGTCTGTGATGGATGATGACAGTAGGATCCTCTTTGCATGCTTTCTGAGAAGGGGTTGAGAATCAAGATGCCTAGATCGTGGAGGTATGAAGGTGAACCGTCCTGATCGATCATACTTGACCTTGAACCTACAAGCTGGAAGCCTATTTTGGAAGTCTGGATCTATGTGGTGACCCTCGAGTAGCAGTTCAACATCACATAGGAACGCTGATAAGGATAAGCAAGTGAGGACTGGATTGTTTGATCAGGCAGCAGATGGCAACATGCAACAGTTGGATCTTGTGGCATAAGCTGGCCAGAAATGGTAGAATGACCAGTGTGTGGTGACAGGTCGAATGGAGCCACTCCATTCTGCTTTGTCTTCTTCTTGCCTCTTATCTGATCTAGTTGATCCAGTTCAAGATGTACCCTCCTTTGAGCACTTGTTGTACGTTTAGCAGATGTTTCCTTCCTGTTAGTCAGAAGAGAGATAGTCTGTTGGCGAGCACCTTGTTGATAACCTGGTTGTGCAGGATGAAGTATACTCTTCTCCGTATCCTTTCCTTTCCTGGATGTGATAGTCGGGTGAATCCGTTTCGGTGTGACATGTCAAGGATCGGTATAACCCTGGGAATGGATATCCTTGGAAAGGTGTGAAGTTGTCTCAGGTGGAAAGGTTGGCTTTGGTTTGATCCGGCTAAGTGCCTATAGTGTGGCTATCATATGTTAGGGGTTTGTGCTTCGCATAAACATGACATCAGAAGGTATGCACCCAAGGGAATGAAGTGTTGTAAGGTCATCTTGGGAAAGTTCATCTAGTTGAGCCTGATTCCTTGGAATACTCCTAGCCAAGTTTTGAGTAACGAAAGATCCAGGTGGGATGTGCAGTAGGTAGAGATGGAATAACAAGGGTTGGGAATCCTATTCTAATCAGTTGAGATAGTGCATATCTATTACCATCCGGGTTGGTACTCATTGTGCTCTTAGGAGTTGACATGAACACATGACATGCTTGAAACCGAGATGATGTGGTTGTTGTTAACCCAATATGTTTAACTCCTTTTGTGTTGAGCCTTGAGTGATACATAGTGAGGTGTCATATGAGCCCTGTCATGTGCATACAGGTGTTTTGTAGAGTATGTATCTTGTAATAACCTCTTCTGAGAAAGATCCCCCCTTGAGTAGAGACATCCTTTGTGAAAAGGGAAGGAACAGTTGAAACATATATAGTAGAAAGATAGTGATACAAGTTATGGAAAGCTTAAGTTCCAAGCCTGTGAGATTAGAGTAGCGCAGCGGAAATGTAATGAGGAATATGATGTATCAGTAGAAGGAACTGATACCTGAGTAATACGAGTTGCATATAAGGTTCGAGTATCTAAGAGTGTTACCAGAAAAAAGATGATGAGATCGAGGGTTGAGTCTATGACCAGTACAAGGAAACCCTAAGTGGCTCTGGGAGAAGAACAAGTATGTTGGACTCAGATCTGTGACACTTAGGAGCTTTACGTAGTCGTAT
The DNA here is from genome assembly GCA_963693085.1 of Alisma plantago-aquatica. NCBI lineage: Eukaryota > Viridiplantae > Streptophyta > Magnoliopsida > Alismatales > Alismataceae > Alisma > Alisma plantago-aquatica. The sequence continues at coordinate 916,382,990 of OY856412.1, read as the reverse complement.
GATGTGATGCGCAGGTAACACCTGTCTTCTTTCTGCTCAGGATTTCGGGGACGAAATCCTTGTTAGGGGTTTATGACTTGTAAGGACCCTGACCCACATTTTGGGCTAACCCTCTTTGATTTGCTTATGAAAGGTGCTTAGAACCTTAATCTAATTTCTCTAGATGTTCTGTTATCTTGTGACAAGCTTATGTTTCCAGTTTGGTCCCGTTTGGATGTTGTTTGAGGAATGTTTGCTTGTTTTGGACCAAAGTGCAATTTACCCAAAGTAAGGGGTTATATTGCAATATGTCACATGTAAACCATACCTTTAGTTATCTTGCATCATTAAAAAGAGAATGATGATGTGGGGAACCTTGTGGAGGACCTATGTTTCAAGTTTGAGCTTGGTTGGTTGATGTTTATGCTTTTGTACTAGTTTTGATGTAAATTGCAAATTACCCAAAGTGGAGGGTCAATATGCAATTTATCAGATCTAGAGCCTTCTTGCTTCTGTTTGGAATCATCTAGAACATGGATGGAGGTAGGGGCACTTTGTTTGGTTGATAGATGACGAGTGACATCTCTATATGGTCTTTATATCACATATGTGTCACATAGGCCACCTTGTCCTTTAGTGTATCGGTTAAGGCTTGAAGGTGTGTCGCCCAAGAGAGGTGTGTCGGACATGTCAGTTGCCCAGCTGCACGATACACTTCCTAGAGTGTATCACCAGGCCATGCATGAGCCGCTAGGGTGGCAACAAGTGGCGTTATGAGCTAGAGCAAGTGGCACCTTGGTTTATGTGGTTATGACACCTCTCCCTTGCTACCTCTCTCTTCCTTGGTGTATATAACTCCCTTCCTCCTTAGACAAGCAATCCTTTTCGGCCACCTTGCTTCCCCTACCTGTATGGGACAAGCAAGAGAGCTTTAGGAGCTAAGGAAGATTCCCATGGAGCATGGAGGGGCAAGCTCCTTGGTCATGGAAACTCCTTGCTCAAGATCCGACCTTGGTGAGTCATGCTTCTTTGCTAGTCTTTCCTTGTCCTTTCTTCTTCACCTTCCTCTTCCCCTCTCGTCCATGGATAGGCCCTTGATAATTGTAAGCAAGGCCGTGGTTATCTCCCCTCCTTTCTTCTTCTTGAGCTATACATAACCATGGTTTCTTCTTCTTCTTCTTCCTTTGTTTCTTGAGGTGGTGATGATGGTGTCGAAGGCATGTTTGGAACTTTGGATGGGTGTTGTTCTTGGAGAAGAATGTGAGTTTTCTGCTTGGACCAAGATTCTTGATGCCTTTCTTGGAGATCCTCTTAAGGCAGGTTACATAACTCTAAACCATCTCTATTATGCACACTCTCCATATATGTGTATGGTGGTTCTTGTACTTAAATTCTTACCTTTTCTCCATGACAAATATATATATGGAAAATGGAATCTTATATAATGGGAATGCTACGTTTTATTACTGCCTTTATCTTTTTTTCCTTGTGCAAGATGGTAATGGGTGGCTAGAGGTTGAAGATGACTAGCCTGATATGGGGCTTTACCCGATACAACTATGTTTTGCCCGATACAGTACCTTGTTTAATGAGTTATGCTTTGGTTGATGGTTAGTGGCAATACCCCTTTCTCTCTTTTGGACTTGAAAGGTGAGCCTATGGGCTAGATGGTAGGGAGCTATGATGTGGTGACCGATACCTCTTTCCTACACTAGGGTTAAGGTTTGGACAATATGGTTGGTGGACACCTAGTCTGTCCCTTGGCCGATATGTGCTTAACTTGGTGGCTCCTTGAGGTTGTTGAACGATACCCACTTCTAGAGTAGAGCCTTGGGTGATATTATAAGTGACCCTTTCATTGACCCTGTGACCGATACTCACATCTACCCAAGATGATGGTGGTTGGCTGACATAATACCCTAACCTTAGTATCTTGGCTGATATGGAGCTTCAACCCTAGTTTGGGCGATAGGGTTGTCCTGGGCAACATAGATGATCTACCCTTGTTGCACGACATGGACTTGAGGTTGAATATGACCAACTTGGTATGGTCCTTGTACCCTTGCGTGGTACACCTTTTTGGTGCCCTAAACGATACCCCCCTCATCTAGGGTTTTCCTTGAACGTTATGTTTCCCAATATGACTCCTTACCATGGTAGTATTGTTGGGCGATATGGATAAGTCTTGACCCTAGAATGATGAAACCCTAGGTGGGTGATACCATGGTTGCCTCCCTGCCCGTCATGTGCGTGGTTGAGGGGCTTTTGTGTCGGGCATGAGGTTTTTGCTTGCATGACACTCTCTAAGTGAGTTGCCCGACATGGTGCCCGTGGACGACATGGAGCCTTGAGTGATGGAGTTTCCCTAACCCTAAACTAACCGATAGGGGTACTCTTATTGTGATGATTCCTTGGGCGATATGATGGGTGCCCAATATGGTGCTCCATGAGCGGTAAGGATATGAGGATGGGCGATATGGACGATCCCTTTTATGCTGCCCAATATCATCAACCTTAGAACTTTATAAGTGTGTAGGTGTGCATGGTTTGGGTGACATCAGGGCTAAGTGTGTGGCCGATACCCCACAAGTAGATATGTTTCCTTGGCCGATATGCCTTTCCCGACATGGTCTCTCTCTCTCTCTCTTGGATGGTTACCCAACATGAGTTCGTACTTGATAGCTTGGATGGTCCTAGGGTTGAGGTTTGGCGGGTACATGTGTTGAGCTTGACAGTACCTTGGACGATAGGGTACCTTGGGCGTCATGGCAATGTTGAAGTAGTGTACCTTGGGTGGTATAAAAGCCCCTTGAGTATCTTGATGTGTTAACCTAGTAGGTGTGCTTGTTGGGCACCATGATCTTGTCTGATATGGCCTTAGTCGGTAGAGAGTTGAGGGTTGCTCAGTATGAAACCCTAACCCTAATTGGAGGTAGGGTTTTGGATGATAGATGGTACCCATGTGCTATACAATGCATGGTTGCCCGATACTACCCTGTATGGGGATGCACGATACATGTTATAACCCTAGTTGCATGATACTCCCTTTTAGTGAGGGATTGTTTGGTCGCTATATGCTTTTGGTGAGAGTAGGTGACACCTTTGGTGAGGGTTGTGCCTAACCCGATATACCTATGCATTTTTCTTGATCTTACACCTTTGATCATGATAAGATATGATAAGATAGGTTGACTACCCTTGCATAGTGGTTACCTATGGTTAATGATAGATGAACTTCTGATTAAGTTGGATGGTGGATCATGGTGCATGACCCTTAAAGTTAATCCTTAGGGATGATGTGCATATGTTTTAAGATATAGTGTATAATGGGATACCCATGATGTGGTAACATTAGTATGTATTGATTTATACACCGGCTATGACATTAATTTGCATATTTTCATAATGATGGAAGAATATTCTAGTGCATTAAACCTTAATCCTGATGACATGATAATAAAAGACATGTTCATGAGATATGGGGGATGATAGATGCTCACAGTTTGATAACAATAATCTAAACTAACTACACACACAACTATGAACATGGATGTTGTTCCAATCCTGTGCACCTAAATTCTTGATAGCATGATAATCATAATATGTTATCTAAGACCTGTGTTCTATGTTTGGTGATCCTGTTATCTCTTTCTTATGCAAGCTAACCATGTAGGTGTACTGAATTCATAGCCAAGAAAGAGCTATGGTGATTATATGATTATGTGCTTTGTATAGCACTTGACATATGTGCAATATCTAAGTAATAATGATATGTCTTGTTGATGAGATAACATATATCACCAGTATGATGAGAAACGCCTCTTGAGGTGTGATCCTTATGTGATGACCTGAGGGATTGAGATCCCATGATGATGTGAATGCCTTGAGAGGCAGTGGTACCATGTGATGAATGACCATGTGATGAATGAGGGATTACTATCCCATGGCAATATGATGATTCTTGAGGGCAATGAGAATAGCAGTAGGAGTGTAACACCAAAGTAATGAAATTCCAATGCTATTCATGTTTTATATATGGTTGCTTAATACAACTTGGTTTCCCCAACAGTCCACTTAAAATGCATCAATTAATTATAGATGAACCCCTCATGTAGTTGCCCTGGCCATAGATCCATCATCGTCAGTAGCTGGTGATGGTGAAACGGGTTCTCCTGCGGGTTAACCTGGAAGCACATATTATTGAATATGTGTGGTTTCTCCTAGCGGAAAATGAGGAGGATTAGAGTGCAACTTTGGTTGTAGACTTCAGAGCACGGATTCAGGCTTGTGGCTCAATATGTTAAGAGCATGGTGAACACACCCATGGCTCAGGATGTGTATAAGAGCATGGTGATCAGGCCCATGGCTTAATGTGAGGGAGCATGAATGCATTCATGGCTCAGAGCATGGTGAACATGCCCGTGGCTCAGTTTCACTAGCACTGATACCTGTACCAACGCGGGCTAGGCAGAGGGTAGCCTGACCCTATGGATGAGGCCACTTAAGCATGAGACTGCAGTCCTGCTTGTGTTGCACTCGTGCACTGACCATGAGGTGGGAGGTCGTGGAGTCCGGCTCTTCCATTGACCTTGTATGGCACCAACTTGGGTTTCACAACTGAAGGTTGGATTTGAGCGGTATGGCTCACTCCCTCAGGGCATAATAATACGTAATCCAGCCGAATAGTATTTATTGCTTAAAGCAAAACACAGAACATTGGTTAAGGCCTTGCTTGTGTAGTTGATGTTGTTATACCTTGCAGTTACTTATACGTTCCTTATGTTATGTGGTAAGATCTTATAAATCTTATCTTGTCAATCATGTTCCATAAAGAATGTCTATTATATGCCTCTTGGATAGTATGGTAAGAATGTTAATAAAGTTAGCATTGCTCAGTATGTTGCTCCTATAATCTGTTTATACCAGTATTTGTCGTAATAATAAAGGTGGTAGAGGGTTATGTTTCTCGCTGGGACTGTGTGTCTCACCCCGCTGGTTAATAACCCTTTTTAGGTGGATGTGCCTGGCGAGGTGAAGATCATGTGGCTACAGATGATATGCAGAGGTATCGTACCTGGTGGGATAGATAGAGTCTAGCAGTAGAGTCCTATGTGTCGTTCCTGTACACTTAGGTCTTTGGGAGATCTTTTCGATGTTTCTTGTATCATGATCGATGTACGGTTTTTGACATGTATCTTGATGTAAATCATCATGGCAAAACAATTGTTTCATGTAACGAGATGATGGGAAATTATGTTGTAGCACCTTGGAAATATGTTGTGAGATGAAAAGTGTTGGCTCAGATATTATATGTTTCATCTGGTAATGTTTGTTGTAAATCGGTTTTAATTTCCCGTGTATTTTGGTAATCCGTTGGTTAGCATGTAATCGTGTTTTTGTTTTGGATGGGGTGTTACAGTAGCGGTTGGTGAGGCCTAACATAGGTCATCGGCTCAATAGGCCAGGAAGAGGGAAGGGGAGAGGATGGAGTGGAAACACCCTCAAAGACTACTGGGAGGATTACTACTACTATCAAAAGAGAGGAAGGGATGATTTAGAGGGTGTCTAAAGGTTTGAGGAAGAAGAACAAATTGGCAACAACTATGGAGATGTGGAGCTTGTTTACATTGTATCCATAGGGTTATATAGGGATAGAATTTCTAGGTGTTTGATCAAGGTATCCACGAGAAGCCCTTGATGCTCTTAACGATTCCTCTGGGCGGTAGCGTGCATTGAGGATCCCGTACATTTCTCCTCCAGGTCATTAGCTTTAAAAGCTCTCAAGATTTCAAGTATTATCACCTTTGATTATTGCACCAGTGATTCAAAGAAGGTTGAAACTAACCCAAGAGACTAAGATCAGGTGACTGAGAGGAAGAAGGATTGAATCCATTCATTGTCATTGCTATGATCTGTGGAACATCCTTCGTACGAGGAAAACAAAACATGTGCATGGGTTAACAATGGGTCAAAGTGTGGGGTTTGACCAGTCAATAACATTGACTTTTTAATTTTAAAGTCCTATTCTCTTTAAATTTGTGTATATATTATGCTATAATTATATTTCTCTAAACTTTTCAAGACTCATTTTTATGCCATTACTATACTAAATATACTCACTTTCATAACTCATGAGGTAAGATGGTTAAAAAAATAATTACTCTCACATTTAATCCAATTATGATATCTAAAACTAGTAGTGTCTATTAATCTAATTCTAAATCCAAAATCCATAATGGGGTTTCATTATTTAGCCATGGGACTCAAGAGAATGAGGTGATCATAGTGTACATAAATTGCATTTTGGTGCTCAAATTTCAAGACAATCCATGATGTGAAACTTTGAATGGAAAATTTAGCAAAAGAAGTTTTCAAGATGAGAGGATCATGAATAACAAGTCATCATTAAATTTAGTACCCCAATTTGGTATTCTATGACTCTCTGGTCCTTAAAAATTATCTCGTCCTTAATATCGATAGAACCATGGTCTAGTGAGGTACTATTCTCCTCCCGTTAAAAGGATTTAACTCAAAGTTTAAATGGGCAAGTCACTTATAATGTAGCACTCCTCACTTTCTTAAATCTTACCCTGTCCCTAACTCTAGGTTTTAAGAATTTCATACCACTAAGGTTTTATCATATCTCCATGATTGTGACCTAGATCAAGAAATCATTGATAAAACTCCATGGAGTTCTTGTTTTGTACATATAATATTATAAAGAAAATAACCTTTTTGATGAAAAACATTTCGACGACAAAATAAAATGACCAAAATCAATGTGAAGAGTAAATCACAATCATGTCTTACCAACAATCACCATATTTCTACTTGACTCATTGATGGGAAGACGATTTACATGGAACCTAAAAGGTCACTAGAGAAACTTCGCTTTTGATAAGAAAGAGGGGAATTATTTTCTAACAAATGGTAGTCACAAAGTCAAACTTAGGGCTTCTAGTCTCACTATTCACCATTCACCTACTAGTTTGTTCAAATGGTTGTGATCACATGTTCCATTTTTTGGCATCCTAACTTGAGTTCACAATTTTATCTAGGAGTTATAATTTCGCCAAGTAGTAAAATTTTCCTTAGCCAGGTCGGTATGCAAAGTGAGGAAACCCCACTACCACCTAAGTGGATTGGGAGTAGTTATGCCAGAACCATCACTAAACATCCTTCCTTAGACACCTCATCTTATTCTACTTACATGGTGATGTTATTAAATTTGTATAGATAACTAGCTTTTACCCATGTTTGTATTTATATCTTAGGTTGGTAGGGTTAAAAAATCTAAGGTTGGTAGTTACCTACTTTCGTAAGTTCTAGGTAAACTAGATATCTAACCATGATTCCATGAGACATGCATGAGTGTCAAATGATCATAGCTCTGATACCATGTTGTAAAGACTTGATCTTATGATCAAATATTTACAAAATGTTTCAAAAGAATAAACAAGCTTTGTTACAATCATGCTTTTACATCAGAGTTGTGGAAGCTATAAATATAATATTACAAGATTGAAAATCAAAATTGATTCCTATGTAGTCTTGAATGGGGGACAGCACTTGTACATCTCTTCTAGTCCTTCTTAGTATCATATGTCCATTAGTTTCTGGAGGAACAATACCAAACATCGACCCCATGAAAGGAAAATATAGGTCACCTCGACTGGTACTAAATTTAAGTATTGAGCTATTTTAAAACAAAGAGTTATGAAATTGAGTCTAGGTAATATTGCTTGGTGGACTATGGGAATAATAGAAGATAATCTAGTTACCATCCTCTTTTCATAATGTCCAATAATTCAAAGTGCTAACTAGAAAACAATAAAGAGATTCTCAAAACTAACATCATGATTTCAAAATGAAATGACTTTTCTCATAACTAATATCAAGATATCAAATTATTCAAAATGAATCAATTTATTTATTGGCACAATCAATCTAATATTTTGTCTTTGCTAGCAGCTAGGTGCCTAGTGTTCTCCCATATATGAGAGAATGGAACTTTTTTGCAATGGGGCTAACCAATAAAGGGAGACCTCTAATTATCCTTTATCCACTGTGCAGGGTTGGGGATATGACCCTCCAAATCCAGTGATCCAAAGCTCTTATCCAATATTTTAAGTATTTATACCAATACCAATATAACAATATTTCAATTTCTAAAAAATGTTAAACATTCAAATTTAGTCTTTATGAACTTCAAAAGGAAGTAAAGGCTAATAAAATTGGTTTACCACTTTTTTAAAGTTATGTAGATGAAACTCAAAAGGGAAAAAAATAGTTCAATAAAGAATCAAGAATGCAATACCTTATATTCCAAGAAAAAACCCAATATTTCCACAATAGGGTTCAACATGCTCTAAATTTTAAATCCTAGAAAAATGGGAAAATTCTATGTTAGTATTCGATCCTTGTCTTTGGAAATAACTTATTGAATGTCATTATGTGTAAGATTACCCTTGTTACTTTTATACATATATCTAGCTGTTAATAAACTCTAATGGGATAGATTGAGTTATTAGTAAACTATTAGAGTCATAAATTATATGTTACATAATACCCATTTGTGTCTATATTATGTATATCACATGTCAATATTATGTTACATAAAGTATATGTTACATAATACCCATTTCTCATGATACATATTATACTATCTAAAAAAGATAATTATTTACAAAGATATATTTTTTACATTAATGGGTTGCAAAGTTAGAAATACTAAGTCTAATTTCACCAAATGGTCCATTAATATTCCTGTTTAATTCATTATCGCCTCTATTTGGTTAATATCCTCCCATAACACAATTTACTTATAAGAGTAGCCATTTTAGATCAATTACAGAATATATTCACAAATTGTGAAATTTGGGTGTTTAACTGTTTCATATTTTTAAATGAGGAATTCCTTTCTATATGTTGTGGACCATATTCTATGATAAAGTATTGAATATTTGGGGTGTTCTCCTAGATTTTATATAGGTCCTTAGACTTCTACTTTATGTCTTATGTCTTACATATCTAAGGTATGTATGTTGTTTGGGTGTGAATTGTTCTAATGTAAACATGGGTGATTGATTCATTTCCTAATATCATGTCATGTACTGACGTCATGATGAAGGTTTTAATTTGCTTTATTGTCTTACTTATCATTGTCCTACTAGTTGGTAGTGTTTGGAAGTAGAAAATAAGGGCACATAGTCATCAAAATACCTTGCCGCAATGGTTACTTTGTCCATGGTGCTCTCTTTCTTGGATTCTAAGGCAGTGTATAGCTGGTGTTAAAGACTCATAGGGTCACTTCTTGTAACGATCCCACCCCTCAACAACCACGAATTAAGGAAGGACAAGGATCAAGATCCGTTATCCCAAAACAGGATCAAATGGTTTTCAAATAATCAAAAATAATTATTAAATATTACAACAACTAATCTTAATGCAAGATAAAAAAAATTCTTTGCACATACCTTTCAAAAGAAGGAGTTCAGAGCTTTACCAAAATGGGAATCTAACTATCTATAATCCTACAATATTGAGCTTCATTCTTTTCCAATGTCACTTTAAATGTTCATCCACTCTCTGATGAGCATATAACTGCATGTAATCCTAAAACGCCGACAAAAAAATGTCAGTCAGTACAAAAAATTATACAGGTATATGTGGAAACCAAAAGCTTGCACATAAATTGTAACAACATAATCACATCAATTACTTGTCACCAAAGAAAAATTTACATTTTTGTCATAATACTCTGGCATACCCTCTCTTAGGGTTTTGTCCCTACAGTAGACACTAGGCCACCACTCATTCTAGAGTTAGGTACCTCATTGGTCACCCCTCAATCTAGAGTTAGGTGCCATTGGTCTACCCAACCTAGGTTTGACCTATTATATCCTTCCCATTGTGGGCTTGGTCTTTTATTCATCATCATAACTTCATTCATAATCTTATTCATAAATACCAGAGATGTCATGCCGGTTTTAACAAGTTATAAACTTGATAATACTGATAATCATAGTCACTTTATAGATTGTAGGAATGAAAGTTCACCCAAGCATTTAATTTTGAGCAATCAGTAAAACCTTGGAAATCATTGTGACACTAGAGTGATTAGCCATAAGAGTAACCACATACATGATTTGATGTCTCAAAAATATACAAGGTATCCAATCCAATCAAGAATTCCAATCAACCAAGTCAAGCAATCAATCAAGCAAATCTTGATTCTGAAAAGCATGTATAATGCCTTACTAAAATTAAGGGTCTTTATTCTCAATTAAGTTTAAGAACATCATATGTCTGTCTTACTAATATATTTTCATAATTAAAACCACTAAAACCTGGAATTACCAAAATTAGGGTTTCTAGGCCCATTAATGCACTTTTATAATCATGGAACCCTAAATTAAGCAAGTTATGCACAAAGATTATTCATCTAGATCTAATCTCTCCTTTTTATGTCAAAAGGTTAATATTAACTAAAAATATTCAGGGAACATCATTAGATCTATTTATCATCAAAACTTAGGGTTTTCAAATTAACAAAACCAATTAAAGATGGCATCTTTACATACTTTCTGAGTTACATGCAAAACATGACTCTAATTATATTTTTATTGAATTCCTTGCATTTTTTATCAATTTTCATATATAGGATGACTTCATCTGAGCATCCTAGGATTTAGTATAATATTTGCAAGTTATTTACTATTCAACTAATCAGGGCACGCCATGTCAAGAAAAGGAATTATTACTTAAATTTTCACGCGACTCTGGCCCGTGAATTGGTTCTGGGAACATGCACAGCTGATTTTCTCTCTCCTATTCCACGTGGATTCTAGCTCAACCTATAGGATTCATCCACATTGGTAACTCGCTCCCTGTGAGTTGAGTAATGAGCTGGGTGGAAAATTGCCTTTACCCTTGTGACTTTGCATGCACAAGAAAGGGCAGGGACGTAATTTCCCTTGTCCTCATCTTCTTCTTCCCTTCCTCTACTTTCTCGAGAGACAACGTCGTGGTTGGTCAACCCGATGGTTGGCTCTCGGTGTTGGCGCTCCCGCATGGCAAGAAGAGGTACGAGTACATCCGTATCATCCTTCCAGACTCCTTCATGGCTTCTGTTGCCCCTCTATAATGAGGAAGGGGGGCATCTTGGAGTTTCTGTCACTGATAGAGATGGAACAGGTGTGGGGAAATTCTACCTTTTGTCAATGAACTATCGTCAGGGAAAGTGATCAATGGTTTAGCGGTGACTCGCGAGCAAGGAAATGACCTTGTTGAGCAATCTCAGTGTCCTATATACATATTTGGTTGCAGCTAATTTTTTTGCTCCGAGCAGATTGGGTGAATCATCTACAATTCCCAAAACTATGACAAACCTAGGACCAATTGGTTCATTTCGTTCTCTTGAAGCTAATGGCATAAATCCTAGTTCCAAACGTTCCCCTAATCGTGAGAAAATCACTTGGGAAAGTAGCTTGAATTGGATACTAATTCCTTTTCAGAATAAGGTAGGAGATGATCGTCTGTCGTTGGATCTCAGATCCACATTCCACATCACACCCGCCAAAATAAAACAAAAATCTAGTTAGATTAAAATTGTGACATTTAATGATATCCCTCTAACTTTAGGAAACTTTCAAAAATTCATAACTCCTAAACCACACATCATCTTAATCCCAAATTTTAAGGGAAGCTCTTTGTTGACTTAATCTACTTGTGTACCAAGCTTGGAATCAAAAATTGAAAATAAGAGAGGCTTTTCTTCATATGCAAGTTATCAATTCAAAAGTCATATTTTAATTCATATTTTTCTCTCTCTTTAACTTCTATTTCCTTTACTTGGATTTCTTTTCTTATTAGAAACCTATGAATTTTGAAGACTAGTAAAATAAGGTCATTCATTCCGCTTTTCAAGAGAATTCTACATAATTCTCACCATTATCCTTATTTCTTTTTCCTTTTATTTACTATGAGATTTCTTTTATCTTTTCTTCCCTTTTTATCACATTGGACTCACTAAATCAGTAGGATCCACAAAATCATACATTCAAGGGAAATATTGCAAAGAAACCCATTCATTGAACATAAATCATACAATTTCCACGAATATACACTTTATTGGGAAAATTGCATTTCAAACCATATAAGCAGAAATTAAGGTTATAACATCCTCTCCCCCTTATAGGATTTTGTCTCCAAATTTGACTAATCATATAAACAATTCAGGATAAGACTTTTCCATGTCTGTCTTCATCTCCCATGTGGCTTCATCCTCTAAGACTTTTCCATGTCTATCTTCATCTCCCATGTGGCTTCATCCTCTCAATGGTGCTTCTGGTGAACCTTTACTATCTCTACATTCTTACTCTTGAGATCTTTAACCTTGGTATCCAATACCCTCATAGGTGTCTTAGGGTAAGTCAGCCTCCCTTGGAGTTCAATAGGTCCAATGCTCAGCACCTTGCTCAAGTCCTTCACATAGTGCTTCAGATTGGACATGTGGAATACATCATGCATCATACTATATTGTGGCCAAACGATAAGCAGCTTCACCAATCCATTCCAAAATCTCAAATGGACCCACGTATCGGGCACTCAACCTTCCTCTATTCTTATCCATAGTTTGGAGGGGTTGGATTTTTGAAAATACATATTCACCCACAGTGAAGTGCAAGTCAGTCTGTTTCGCATAAGCATGCAACTCTTTCCAATCATGGGCTTTCTTCACCCTTTTCTCGATCAAAGTGACTTTATCATCATACAAATATGGTTTCTATAACCTCCACAAGGTCCTCTCACCAACATCATCCTAGTGAATCAGTGACCAACAAAATCTCCCATAAAGAGTTTCATATATCCCGATAATAGCTTGGTAGCTATTATAATAAGCAAACTCAGCTAGGGGCAGGTACTTCTCCCATGATCCACCCCAATCGAGCACATATGCTCTCAACAGACCTTGTAGTGTCTGGATCATCCTTCCTTGACTGTCCATCAGTCTAGGGGTGATATACTACGCTAATCTTCAATCTAGTATTGAGTTCTTCATGCACCTACTTCCATGACTTGGAAGTGAACTTACGACCACACTCAGGAATATTTGAACTCATATCACTATGCATTCAAACTATCTTTCTAACATATAGTTCAGCTAGATCTGTCACTTAGGAAGTGGTCTTTAAGGCAAGGAAATGTGCTGACTTGGTAAGGCAATCTACCATGACGCATTTGTATCATGACCTTTCTTGGTCTTAGGGAGACCCACTACAAAGTTCATGGTGATCTCCCATTTCCACTTAGGAACTTCCAATCGTCTATAGAAATCCACCAGGTCAGTGGTGTTCAACCTTCACCCTATGGCACATGTGACAACTAGCCACATATGCCTCTATATCCTTCTTCATTCTAGGCCACCAAAAGTACCACTACATATCCTTAACCATCTTGGTAGTACCAGGGTGTACGATGTACTTAGAACCATGAGCATCTTGCAAGATATAATACTTCAAAGGCGAACCTTTAGGAACACAAATACACCCTTATAGTGGATTTCACCATCTTCTCCCCCTGAGAGATGCAACTGAGGTTTCTCTAACAAACCTTTCATTTTTTCAAGCTCTGGGTTGGCTAACTGGGCAACTACCAACTCAGCCAACAGGTTTTGTTGTATCTGGATGTTAGTGACACAATTCCCATCTTCTAATGGTTGTAGAGTCCACGTGGAAAACTCTTCCAGTCCTCTCTACTGGCTAGAGAAGACAGTTGAACATCTGAGTTGTTTCCACTAGTGCATCTACTACCACATTAGTCTTCCGAAGGTGACAGACGATGGTGAAATCACAAACCTCCATATACTCCACCCATCGTCTTTGTCTCTAGTTTAGGGTTGTCTGATTCAAGAGATACTTTGAGGTTTTGCATCCATTATTTTGGCTATCAAACCCAAACTACTCTGCATAATTATGTCCTCATTTAGATATTACCTTTGTTCATATATGCTTCTAAACCATCTATCCAATGTACTCTCATGAGAGTGTGGTAATTCCTCCAATCCTCAATTATCATAAAAATGTTTCAACTCAAGTATTTATCTTTCATATTACTTCTATCCTTAGTATGCTATGTGTTTGTCCTGTCTCTAACACCCATACCAAAATGAAATAAGCATCTGGATGTGGTCCAAATATAGAGTTAATGGGGTTCCAAGAGTAGATATGGTGCATCACATATCACCATTATATTTTCTAGTCTAAGTTGAAACATACTCCTCATGACTCAGAACTGTGACTACCTCAATTCCATGTTTATACCCATAAGAAGGCTTTTCCCATCACCTTTGGGTCTTATCATAACTCCTATTTACATTCGTAGTCATTTCCTCAAGGTCTCTATGGTGTCGGTACTTTTGGAATGATCTTACCCTTATGCTTCAAGGGAGTGCCTCACACATTTACCCCTTAGGCCCCATGAACTCCTAAACGTGTCCAACCTCCTAACCCATGGGCCTTAAGAAAAGGTAGTTGTTACCTCCCGACCCTATGGTCTTGTGCATTCAGGGAACAATCAACTCCTAAACCCATCGGTTTGATCCCTACTTGACCTTAATATTGACTTAGGGTTTTATCATAGCCTTATTTATTTCCTCCCACATTTTACTATTGGTTCTCTTAAAAATATTCAAGCATATTTCATTACTAGAATCCTCACCCAAATTTCCATCATCTCTTTGGACACTCATAGTTTACCTTACTTCCCTTCATGGAAAACATGGCAACCTACCTATCTAGGCATGGCCCCATTCTACTGGTCACTTCCATAATGACTTATCCTTGTGTCCCTTAGAGATGGTCATACATGTGTCTGTAGATTCATACAACCTATGCACTCTTGCACTCAACCTCTCAAGTTTTTCTTTTTTTAAAGTGAACTTTAAGGTTACCCCAACCACAAACTAAAGTTGGCACTCACTCTTATATGAAGGGTCCTTTCCCAGTATAGGAAAAAACTATCACTTAATAGTACCAAGGGTCACAAAACTTCCTCAAATTTAAAGTCAATATCATCATGTGTAAGCATAGCTCCTATCATTCTACCCATGCATGCGTCTAGCAAGTACACAACTTATAAAACCATTTCTAGGTCTTCTGTTATGTCATACTTGTCCATCACTTCTCAAGGCTCATTAGTCATATATCTCAGTTCAAATGGGGTTTCCTTTTATCAAACACATGAGGGGGGTTCCATGCTTAATTTCTATGAATTCACTCAACCTTGTGAGCATTATGTGCACCAGATTTCGCTACTTCCCCTCTTTGGTCTAGGAACCCTAGGCTTGCCTCCTTTGTATTAGTTATCTAAACCACATGACTTTTCTGCTCAAACAGGTATCAAACCAAACATGATATCGCATACTCTTCCTAACTCTTCTTGAACAACCATTAGAGCCCTACCCAAGGACAACCAATCTGAGTTCGAGGCCTCACAACTTATTACCATTCCATACCTCTTTAGGATCTTGGAAAACCCTTTCCTACACCTAAATGGTAGGAACCCATATCATCTATACATCTGCATAAGAAGCCTCTCTCTCCTTTCTAGGGTTTGGTTCCTCTAGAGACATCTAGGGTACGACCAACCTCTATAGATCATGCATGAAGAAACTCCCCACATCCTCTCAGGGTAGTCTATTCTAGGTCATACTAATCTTTCTTATGTTTCTTCATTTCTCGGAGTCCAAGTTCCCAACCTTCTCATCATGGGTCGCACTCTCTCCTGAGCTAACCCTATGACTGGCCCTACTAGTAGAGGTTCTCTCTTTGTAGATGAAGTTAAGGCTCTTAAGTTACACAACGATTCTCACCTGGCTTATATGATGGAACATACTATCAAATATTATGTCCAGATAAGATCATCATTTACCATTCATAAACTCAAAGCTCTTTGTTTAATTCCTCCAGTATGCCTATATCATAACCAACATGCATTACCACTCTGGCTTAGAACTAAATCATGTTGTCAGCCTTGATGTTGCTCACTCCTACGTAGGTACATGCCTAACTCTGACTCATATATGCTTGTTTGGGCTCCTATCTGGAGGAGTGTAACTTTTTGGTCACCACGAACCTTCTGAATTAGAATGTTATCCCTCTCTCTTAGAACTTTTCTCCTTTTTAGGCAAGACCCACCCTAGTTCGGATCACCAAAAGGCACTAGGGGTTAGGCAACCACTCATAGTTTATATTTCTCATGCATACTCAAAACCTTTACGTATAGCATGCATGTCTAACGTATGTACTTGCATGCATGGACAACTAAGGTATCCAACTCATTGTCTCCTCTCTTTCTCTATCCATTTCTTAAGGTTTTGGGATGAGCATCATCCTTGGAGGATGTATCAAGTCTCTTCCTCTTCCTGAAGGCTTCTTCCTCCATGGATATCCATCTCCTCTCCAGAGACCTCCCCTTCCTATGACATGGTCTAACCTCAGTGTTCTCCTGAGGGGGTGTGTCTAAGGGCACGACCACTGTCTCAACACGGGCCATGTTGCATAAGCATGTAATTAGTCTCAATCTGAGTTTTATTAAAACTTATGTCCATGACATCTTGTTTACATGCTTTTTTATCATTTTGTGGAGGATTCCTTGATCCTTAATATTCTTACCCCCATATCTCAGGAGGAGGTGGACAGAGAAAACCCTAAGAACTTACTTCGAGTCAAATCCTCAGATTTTGGCCAAGTAGTCACACAGATGTCGGGAGTCCTCATAAACCGACTAGTAAGACAAAGGAAAATCTTGACAGCCCCCAGATCATGATATGTTTCTAGAAACCTCCATCATTGGAAAATTATCTTATAACTCCCTTGGTCTCTATGGAATTTTGTAAAATTTAACCATTATTAGAGATTATATGGAAAACCAGGCTCTGATACCAAATGTAATGACCCCTCCCCTCAGCAACCACCAATTAAGGAAGGATAAGAAGCTAGAGCCATTATCCCAAAACAAGATCAAATGGTTTTGCAAATAATCAAAAATAATTATTAAATTCTACCACAACTAAGCTTAATGCAAGATAAAAAAATTTCTTTTCACATACCTTTCAAAAGTAGGAGTTCAGAATTTTGCCCAAAATAGGAATCTAACTATCTATAATCCTCCACTCTTTATTGGGCTTCATTCTTTTCCAATGTCACTTGAAATGTTCATACACTCTCTGATGAGCATATAACTACATGCAATCCAAAAATGCCTGCAAACTAAATGTCAGTTAGTATAAAAAAATTATACTTGTATATGGGCAAACCAAAAGCTTGCACATAAATTGTATCAACATAATCACATCAATTACTTGTCACCAAAGCAAATTTACATTTTCTTTATAACTTCTCAATCATCCTATGGTATAACCTCTCTTAGGATTTTGTCCCTATAGTGGGCATAAGGCTACCTCTCAATCTGGAGTTAGGTATCTCATTGGTCACCCCTCAATCTAGAGTTAGGTGACATTGGTCTGCCCATCCTGGGTTTGACCTCTTATGACCTTCCCAACATGGGCTTGGTCATTTAGTCATCATCATGACGTCATTCATAATCTTTTTCGTAAGTACCTGAGATGTCAAGCCGGTTTGACCAAGTTATAAAATTGATAATAATGATAATCATAGTCACTTTATAGATTTTAGGAATTAAATTTCATCCAAGCATTTAATTCTGAGCAATCCGTAAAACCACATAAATCACCATGAAACTAGAGCGATTAGCCATAAGCGTAACCACATACCTGATTTGAAGTCTCAAAAATATGCAAGATATCTGATTCAATCAAGAAGTTCAATCAACCAAGTCAAGCAATCAATCAAGCAAATCTTAATCTTGAAAAGCATGTATAATGCCTAATTTTTACAATTACATCCCAAACAACTGCTTACTGACTTGGGATTCCTTTCTAAGGTTTATAAGCCTTATTAGGGTTTTCTTGAATCTATTTTTCAACTTTTATCCTTTTAGGCCAACAAAGCCTACAATCACTTTTCTATCGATAAAAACCCTAATTACTCAAATTATCCACATTTACGGTCTTTATTCTCAATTAAGTTTAAGAACATCATATCTCTCTCTTACTAATAGATTTTCATAACTAAAACCATTAAAACCCCACAATTACCAAAATTAGGGTTTCTAGGCCCATTAATGCACTTTTATAATCATGGAACCCTAAATTAAACAAATTATGCACAAAGAATATTCATTTAGATCTAATTCCTCATTTTATATCAACAGGTTAATATGAAATCAAAATATTCAGGTAACATCATTAGAACTATTTATCATCAAAACTTAGGTTTTTTCAATTAGCAAAACCTATTAAAGATGACATTTGTACATACTTTTCGAGTTACAAGCAAATTTGACTCTAACTATATTTTTATTGAATTCTTTGCATTTTTCTGATCAATTTTTATATATAGGATGACTTCATCTAAGCATCTTAGAATTTACTATAATATTTACAAGTTATTTACTATTTAGCCAATCAGGGCGCACCATGTCGGGAAAAGGGATTATTACCTTAATTTCCACGCAGCTCTGGCCCACAAATCAGCTTTGGGCACATACGTAGCTA
This sequence comes from Alisma plantago-aquatica, assembly GCA_963693085.1. Lineage (NCBI taxonomy): Eukaryota > Viridiplantae > Streptophyta > Magnoliopsida > Alismatales > Alismataceae > Alisma > Alisma plantago-aquatica. Next base: position 916,364,371 of record OY856412.1, on the reverse strand, counting down.
GTTTTCTCTCTCCTATTCCACATGGATCCCAGCTCGACCTATAGGCTTGGGCCACGTCGGCGACTAGCTCCCTGTGAGCCGAGTGCTGAGCTAGGCAGAAAGTCGACTTTACCCTCGTGACTTTGCATGCACGAGAAAGGGCAGTGACATAATTTCCCTGGTCCTCATCTTCTTCCTCCGTTCCTCTGTTTTCTCGCGAGCCAGTTCCATGGTTGGTCAACTCGACGATTGGCTCTCGGTGTTGGCGCTCCCGCACGGCGAGTAGAGGTACGAGTACCTCTGTCTCATCCTTCCGGACTCCTTCGTGGCTTCTATTGCCCCTCTATGGCGAGGAAGGGAGACCATCTTTGAGTTTTTGTCACCGACGGACATGGAATAGGCGCGGGGAAATTCCGCCTTTTATCGATGAACTAACGTCGGGGCAAGTGATCAAGGGTTTAGAATTGTCTCGTGAACAAGGCAATGACCTTGTCGAGCAATCTCAGAGCCCTATATATAGATTTGGCTGAGTCTCATTCTCACTACTCCGAGCAGATTGGGCGAATCCTCTAGGATTCCCAAAACCACAACAAACCTAGGACCAATTGGTTAGTTTCAAGCTCCTAAAGCCGATGGCATTAATCCTAGTTCCAAACGTTCTCCCAATCACGAGCAAATTGCTAGGGAAAGTAGCTTGAACTGGCTACTAATTTCTTTTACGAATAAGGTAGAAGATGGTCGTGTGTCGTTGATCTCAGATTCACTGTCTACATCACACACGCCCAAATAAAATAAAAATCTAGTTTGATTAAAATTGTGATATTTAAGCTGTATATTCCTCGCGTCTCCCTGCTCTATCACCCTAGCGCCGCTAGGGTTTTCCCTCCATAGGCGGCTGGCTGGGGGAAGGGGTTTGGCCGCCGCAAAGAGGTGCCCCACTCCCCCTCGACCTCTTCTCGCCCGTCATCAGTAGGGTCTCTTCTTCGGGAGGTGTGTGGGTGTGGTGTCATTGGAGGTAGCGATCTATTTCCTCCTTGTTGTTGAGCCCAGCTGCGACGAGTTTCCTATCCACTTTCTGTTTTATTGGCTTTCTTTTTAGATTGTTCTCTTGTTTTGTCTATCTCGCTGTTAATCAGCACTGCTTTCTCTTCTCGTGATAGATTTTTCTTTCTCGGTCAATTTTGTTGTGGAGTTTGTATGGCAGCAAGTGCGGGGAAAATATTCTTTTGGAACACTGATTTTGTGCATGTACTCTACCACATATACATACTCAGGTTGAAGGTATTCCTCATAGAAAGCTACCTTAGCCAGTGAAGGAGAAGAGGGATCTATACATCATTATCCTTCTCAGATTTCGATATGAGTTTTTGTGGTGGTTTATACCTGTTCTTGATCTTTATGTGCTCTTTTAGTTTGTTTTTCTCCTCATGTAGATGGCGTATGGCTCCTCCATAATGAAATTTGTCTGTTTAACTTTCAAAAAAATGTGATATTTAATGATATCCCTCTCACTTTAGGAAACTTTTAAAAATTCAAAACTCCTAAACCACACCTTTTTAATCCCAAATTTTAAGGAAAGCTCTTTGTTGACTTAATCTACTTGTGAACCAAGTTTGGTGTCACAATTCGAAAATAAGAGATACTTTTCTTCATATGCAAGTTATCAATACAAAAGGCATATTTTAATTCATATTTTCTCTCTTTTTCACTTCTGTTTCCTTTATTTGGATTTCTTTTCTTATTAGAAACCAATTGGATTTGAAGCCTAGTCAAATAAGGTCATTCATACCGCTTTCTAGAGAATTCTATATAACTCTCACCATTATCCTTTTTTATTATTATTATGAAATTTATTTTATCTTTTCTTCCCTTTTTATCACATTGGACTCACTAAATCAGTGGGATCCACAAAAAATATACATTCAAGGAAATATTGCAAAAAAACTCATTATTAAACATATTTCATATAATTTCCATATAAATACACGTTATTAGAAGAATTGCATTTCAAACCATATAAGCATTTCAAACCATATAAGCAAAATCCAGAAATTGAGGTTATAACACTTCTTGTAGCACATCAATTAGGGTAGCCGTGAGGACAACCAAGACCACAACAACTGGAAAGAAGCTACTACAACTGTGGTAAGGTGGGACATTGATGAAGGACTGCCGATCTAAGCCTGTCAGTGTGACACAGCCTCCGAGACAAGGTCAACAGGGATCATAGAGAAGGCAATCTCAAGGAGCAGCTCGAGGACGTAGGTAAGCGTCTCAAGCTGGATCATCAACACCACCTCAACACCAGGCTACAACAAGGTTCTATGCTATAAACCCACCTGAGGCAGTGGTCGATCCACAAGTGGTGACAGGTCAGATTAAACTTTTATATTCTGATATGTCTAAATCTTGTGTAGTATCTGTTCTGATTGACCCGGGTGCTACGCGCTCTTTCATCACTCAAAGAGTGATTCGTAACTGCATTATGACAGTTAGTCATAGGGCAGATAGTTTGTTGTTGGAGACTCCGTTGAGTAGGTCTGTCGTTCTGCAAGAGGTATGCTCTCCCTGCATCCTCTTCTTTTCTGATCATCACATTCAAGTGGACCTTATACTGCTAGATATGCAAGGATTTGATGTAATCCTCGGGATGGATATCTTAGAGAGGTATAGACTTGTCTTGGATTGTGAGTCCAAGTTGGCTGTGTTTGCTGATGAAAGCAACACATGGATCTTTCAAGGAGAAAGAAAGATTCTGCCCACCTGTCTTGTATCAGCTATGGTTGCTGATAAGCTGATGAGGCAAGGATGTTACGCATTCTTGGCCCATGTGGTAGATGTTACCAAAGAGAGTCCCAACCCTGCTCAAGTTCCTATAGTCAGGGAATTTGAGGATGTGTTTCCTGAAGAACTTCATGGTATACCACCACCTCGGGAGATTGATTTTGAGATCAATTTGGTCCCAGATATGAAACCCATAGCCCAGACTCCGTATAGGATGGCGCCTGCCGAGATGGCGGAAATCAAGAAACAGCTTCAAGAGTTACTTGAGAGAGGTTTCATCCGACCGAGTACCTCACCTTGGGGTGCTTCGGTTTTGTTTGTTAAAAAGAAAGATGGGTCAATGTGGTTGTGCATTGACTATAGACAACTCAATAAAGTAACAATAAAGAACAAGTACCCTTTGCCGAGGATTGATGATCTTTTTGACCAGTTGCGGGGTGCAACAGTCTTCTCAAAGATAGATTTGAGGTCTAGATATCATCAACTCTGCATTAAGGACAGTGACATATCCAAGTCTGCCTTCAGGGCAACATATGGTCACTATGAGTTCACAGTTATGTCGTTTGGACTAACCAATGCACCAGCTGCATTCATGGAACTCATGAATAGAGTCTTTCGACCCTTCCTTGATAAGTGTGTTGTCGTCTTCATAGATGACATTCTGATTTATAGTAAGGATTACAGCATGAGCAGCATCTTCGCCAGACTTTCACCTTGCTAAGAGAACATAAGCTATACGCTAAGTTTAGCAAGTGTGCGTTTTGGTTACCTAAAGTGTATTTCTTGGACATGCGGTATCTGCCTCGGGAATTCGAGTTGACCCTAAAAAGGTAGAATTTGTTCTACTATGGGAACAACCGAAGACACCGACGGAGATTAGAAGTTTCTTGGGGTTAGCTGGTTACTATCGAAGGTTTATTAAGAATTTCAGTTCTATAGCCTTACCTTTGACCAAGTTAACCCGGAAAGATGTTCCTTTTGCCTGGAATGATAAGTGTCAACAGTTTTTTCAGCTGTTGAAGGAGAGGTTGACAAGTTCACCTTAGCTTGTGCTACCTGAGCAAGGAAAAGGATATGTAGTCTTCTGTGATGCCTCCAAGAATGGACTTGGATGTGTGTTGATGTAGGATAAACAGGTGATTTCTTTTGCATCCTGACATTTTATGAAACACGAGGAGAATTATCCGACACACGATCTGGAGTTAGCTGTTGTGGTCCATGCCTTGAAGATCTGGAGACATTATCTCTACGGAGAAACCTTCCAGATTTTTACAGACCACAAGAACCTTAAGTATATCTTCTCTCAGCATGAACTTAACATGAGGCAACGTCGTTGGATGGAGTTAATCAAGGACTACGACTGTACGATTGATTACCATCGGGGCAAGGCCAATGTGGTTGCAGATGCCTTGAGTAGGAAATCAACAACATCAACCATGGATAGAGCACAACTAAGTTCCTTAGTATGCTCTAGGAGAGATATTCTTATCTCTTTAAGGCAAGACAATGTGCAGTTGAAGGTGTTATTGTTATCCTATTTGTTAGTTGAGATGCATATTAAATCTACTCTAAGAAAGAAGATAAAGGAGGCACAACAAGTAGATGTTGCAGTTCAGCAGATTAGATCTGAGTTTGGTGATGAGAAGTGAGAAGGTTTTCATGATTCAGATGACCAGGTGGCATGCTATCATGGGAGGATGATAGTGCCAGATATGGATAACCTGAGGAAGCTAGTTCTGGAGGAAGCTCATTCTTCAATGTATGCTATGCATCCAGGGAGCACCAAGATGTATTGAAACTTGAAAGATATGTATTGGTGGCCTGGGATGAAGAAGGATGTAGCTGAGTTTGTTCTGAAGTGTCTTGTGTGTCAGCAGGTTAAGGTTGAACACCAGAAGCCTGTAGGAACAATGCAACCTTTACCCATACCACAATGGAAGTGGGACCATGTGACCATGGACTTTGTTGTTGGCCTACCCAGGACAAGAAAAGGACATGATTCCATTTGGGTAATTGTTGATAGGTTGACAAAGATAGCACATTTCTTACCTGTCAAAACAACCTATTCTGCTGAAAGGTTATCCCAGTTGTATGTTCAAGAGATAGTACGTTTGCACGGAGTTCCTATCACTATAGTTTCTGACAGAGGTCCCCAGTTTACAAGTCATTTTTGGGAACAGTTACACAGAGCCCTAGGCACCAAGTTAAGGTTTAGTACAACCTTTCATCCACAGACTGATGGACACCCGGAAAGGACTATACAGACCTTGGAAGATCTGTTGAGAGCATGTGTTCTCTAGTTTACTAGAAGTTGGGATCTACTTTTGAGCTGGATAGAGTTTGCCTATAACAATAGCTATCAACATAGCATTGATATGGCACCATATGAAGCCTTATATGGTACACGTTGTAGATCACCCTTGTGTTGGTATGAGACTGGTGAACATCAATTGTTAGGTCCTGATCTTGTGCAACAAACTACAGAAAAGATCAAAGTTATTCAGCAACAGCTTAAGACTCACAAGATAGGCAGAAGTCTTATGCCGACAGACGTCGTAAAACTTTAGATTTCCAGGTTGGAGACAGAGTGTATCTCAAGGTCTCACCTTGGAAAGGAGTCCTTCATTTTGGAAGGAAAGGGAAGTTAGCTCCTAGATTTATGGGACCTTATCCAATTGCCAAAAGAGTTGGAAAGGTGGCCTATAAACTAGAGTTACCTCAGGAGTTGCAGAAGTTACACCCTGTGTTTCACATTTCCATGCTGAGGAAACGTCACCCAGACACCGAGTCAGTTCTACAACCTATGGAAGTAGAATTGAATGAAGATATAACATATGAGGAGGGACCAGTGTCAATCCTTGATAACAGAACTAAAAAGTTAAAGAAGAAATATTTAAGCCTTGTAAAAGTCCTCTGGAACCACCATGGTGTTAAAGAAGCCACTTGGGAACTAGAGGATGAGATGAGAAGGAAATACCCTGCTCTTTTCTCCTAATACGCTTTATCGATTTCGGGGACGAAATCCTTGTCAAGGGGTGGATAATTTGTAACATCCCTAACCTGGGTTAAACCTAACCCTGGAAGTTTTGCCTAAATATGTAATTATATACTTGTAAATACTCCCTGGCATGTAGTTAAGTTCCTTAGGAACATATACTTCAATTTGGTTCCTTTTAAACAAAGTTGTAAGTATTGTTTTGTTATGCAGGGACGTATGTGCAAATTACCCAGTTTAAGGGTTTAACTTGCAATTTCACAGGTTGAGATGTTCTTTTGATAATGAGACATCATATGAGTGAATATGATGAGGTATGATGGATTTCCCAAGCTTGGGCATCAAGATGCAGCTTGTGGAATGATCCTTGTGCTTAAAAACCCTAATTTGGAGTAAAGTGCTATTTACCCAAATTGAGGGGTGCAAATTGTAATTTTCACCTTCTAGAACATCTTTTATAACTCTTGTCATCACTTAGAGTAGAAATGATGAAAGGGACACATCAATGAATAATCAGATAAGAAAAGTGATCTTTATGGTAAAAATCACCTAATATGGGTATGGAGATCTTTCATATATGTACCCTAGTTGAAAGTTGGCTTTCTTTACCCTTAGATCTTAAGTTTACATGAGCTTTGCATAAGTTTAGATGAGCTTGGACGTGCCCTTGAATAAGGAAGGACTTGGATGAGAATTTCAAGTTCTAGAGGTCCTTATGGTGTAATATAGCCTAAAGTATATAAGCTAGAATCCTTGCAAACCAACCAAACATATCATTTCTTCTCTTCATTTCTCTTCTTTCTCAAAATGGATAAGGCAAAGCTTTGGAGCTCAGGGAGACGACCAAGTAGTTCCAAGGTGAGTAGGAACCATCTTCTAGCTCGAATTCATGGAGGAATTCTTCTTAAAAGGTTGGTTCTATGGTTAACTCACTTAGGTTCTTTGTTCTAGCCGATCATCCCCACCTTTTCCTTGGAGAATCACCTCTGGCCGAGTTGTGGAGCTCAAGACACCATTAGAGGCTTGAAGCTTGGAAGCTTGGAGCTCTAGGAACAACGTTCTAAGGCAGGTTTTATAATTCTAAACTCTTTGCTTTATATGCATATCTTGTTCTTGCAATTTTAGCAATTAGTTCTTCTTCTACCTCCCTTCTTCCTTGCACTTTTGCAAGAAAAATGGTGGAATAACCGACCTTGACAGAGGTTGAAGATGATGGCTTTGGATTCCTAGGTAACTTTATCAAACGACCTTGGACCCTTTTGGTCCAAACGGTTGCAAACTGTTTAAGGTCAAACAGTTTCAAACCGTTTGCTCTCAAACGACCTTGCAAGACCGTTTGGATTGAAACGGTCACAAGACCGTTTGATAGGGTTGACCAAGGGACGACCGTTTGAGAGTCTATTGGTAATATATTGAATTTCATTCCTGCAAAGAATCAAAGTTTAATTCTTAACCAATTGAGAGTTGAAGGCACTTCAACATCCTAACCCTAATCGAGCTGAAATTGTTGTTTTCATATATAGATCTTGTTGAGTTTTGGATTGAAGGACCCAAACGGTCTCAAGACCATTTGGGCACAACCCAAGACCGTTTGAAGGTCTAAGGTTGAGGTAATTTGATGGGTTGAGGGTCCAATTGCAATAAGTTGATGAATTGATAAAAATGCTGATTTTAGACCTAATTCAAGTTCAACCCTAATCAAACCGACTTGTTTTTTGGTCAAAATTTGGGAAAACGGTCTCAAGACCATTTGGAGGTCATCCAAACGATCTCAAGACCGTTTGGGCCAAGTTTGGGCCCAATTGGAGGTCAATTGATAGGTTCAACCTTGAATTGATTCACATTGTTGAATATTGATGACCATCCGATTTAAAAACCTAATTGAGATGGATTTAACCCTAATTGGCTTTCAATTGAGGGTTAATTTGGTGTCCAATTGATTGAGGCTCATCTTATTTGACTTAATTTATAATTGGTTAACATGGCATTGGCCAATTGAGGGCTTCAACATACTTAATCATAAACATTTGTAACTTTTGAACCATGTTGGAGGTCCAAACGGTTTGAGCCCATTTGGACCAAACGGTCTCAAGACCGTTTGGATCCAAACAGTCTCAAGACCGTTTGAGGCCAAACGGTCTCCAGACCATTTGGGTCCAAATGGTCTCAAGACTGTTTGGGCTCAAACGATCTCAAGGTCGTTTGGACCAATCGATCTCAAGACAAGTTGATCAAACGGTTTCAAACCGCATAAGCTCAAACGGTTTGGAAAGTCAACCTTTCCAAACGGTCAATGCACCCAAATGGTTTGGGAAAACTACCTTGAGGTCATGCGGTCTTGGAGTCAAACCTAGAAAACGGTCAACGTACCCAAACGGTTTCAAAACCGTTTGGTGGTTGAAGGTTGAAACCGTTTGGAGGTTTTCAAGGTTATTTATACTTAATCACTTGAAGTTGTAATTGGTTCAATGGTGATCTAAAATAAACCCTAATGGTATCTTAGGACATTAAGGGACTAAGTGATTAATGAATTGACCCATGATGGTGATCATGAGGTAAATTACCAAAATACCCTTGAGGGGTTTAATTGAGTAATACCTTGTTCTAATCAAACCCTAATCACATGTTAATGATGTTTTGGCTTATGCTAGTCAATGAGGACTTAATCCAACCTGATCTAGAGTGGTGTTATCACCATCTACTAGTAAGAGGAGAGAGAAAGTATCATAAGAGAGAGAAAGTACCCTTTTATGGTGGAAACTCAAGTAAAGTACCTTCAATACACATGAATGTGCATGATTAGGATATGATCCACCTATGTGAGATCATGGAAACCCTAATTATGATGTTTAGTGAATCTTAATCTTATCAAAGAGCTTTAACGATGATGTTTCTCATACATGATGATGTTATGAGTTCAACTCACCATAATGTAAATCGTAAACCCTAATTCTAGGGTGATGACATAAAATGTGATAAGTAATCCCTAATTGATGAGGATCAGGGAACTTAGATCTTATGGAAAGAGTGAAGGCATAATTCTTGAATTGAATTGTTTACTGTTATCAGTTGATTTACCCATGCAGGTTGTCATGAGATGATGATCATATCCAGGTATGGATTATGATACTATATTCATTAAAAGCATGCTTTAGCTTTATCAATAAGCGAAATATCCTGATGTCTTATTAGTGGCATCTAATGAGATTTATGGGCTGTGAGAGCCATGAATATCATCAAGGTCATGCTTAACATATGACTTGTGATGTGATGATTGAGATATGATAATTGATGAGAGTTAGACTTGTTACATTTAGTATTCTATTTTCATTGTTGCCATGCTAGTGATTAAATGTTTGAGGACATGTATGATGTTAAAAGAATACTGAAATGTACCTAACTAATCAAGTATAATCATACTATATAGAGCCTTGATCATAGATTCATCATTCTCAGAGATCAAATGATGGTGAAATAGGTTTTCCTAAGGGAACTCCTGGATCACATACTTTTGAGTATGTGGGGTATATGGATGTGTAGAACCGTACATCCTAGTGTAGGTGTTGATGTAGATGTGTAATCCATCAATCCTCCACTACAAATCCATATCGCATCAGTGGAAGGTAAACACAAAATCTCCTGATGACGAAGAGAACCCAAATACCGCATCATTAGAAGGTAAAACACGAAATCTCCTGATGACGAAGAGAGTACAGAACGCCACTGTAAATCTAAAATAGCGAAGGACCAGATTACCCTGGTGAGCTATAATAGAAGAGACACAAGATGTCCTGCAAGCAATCCTCTTACTGACTGAGGAAGGTGAAGGTTATGAGAATTCGACTCTTTCAATGACCTAATATGATACCGAGGCAACTTAACAGTGATCGGTTGGAGTATGAGTGGTATACCTCATCTCCGCAGGGCATAATAATGTTTGAAAAACATAATCAATAGCGTAGTATACCTGTTAGAGATATCTACGAGTTAATTGATTGATGTTACAGTGTATAGTGCATATGTTCTTCATGTTTCATAGATGTTGAACTCTTGCTTATCACCAAAACTACTGTTGAATACTTTGAAAGCTTTTACTGCTTAAGCTATTCTTTGTTTTGCTTTATAAAGCTTCTAGTGGAGAGTTATAACTCTCGCTGGGACAATTATTTAAAATTTTCTCACCCCGTAGACTTCAACTTTTTAGGTGGTCGTCGAAGACGGAGGAACCGGTCTACAGGTGACCAATCTCAGCAGCAGCAGCACCAGGACCAGCAATAAATCTTAGGTGGAGATTCAGACTGCTATGTGATGGAGTTAGAGTCAGTCCTATGTGTCCTCTGTACTCTCAGGTCTTGGAGTTGTTGGTCTGAGATTTTGTTACGAATCTTGAGATTTTGAATCATGATGTGTATAATTACTCAAGAAGTAATTTAACAGAGATGTAAACAGTTTAAAATCCTTTTTCTATAGAAAAGGTTTGTGGTTTCAAGCTCTTATCTCAAAAAGTTTTAATTTCCCGTGAATTTTGTCTTCCGCTGTTAATCGATTGCTTCCGCTTAAGTTTAAATCGTGTTTATATCGTGGTTTGGAGATCGGAGCCCACAATTAAGTGGTATCAGAGCTCTAGGTTCGCCGAGTCTACAGAGACATAGGACTTAGGATGTCGTGTCTATCTTTAGTATTCCTTCCTTATCTAATAGAATCTTCTGCTCCTCAGGAGAAGAAGATACATAAGAATGTCAAGAACCACATGATGAGTACGTGGTAGAAAGTAGTGCTAGTGCACCTCAAGGCGGTGCAAGGGTTCCAGAAATAGAATAGCCTACACCTGAGCCACCCAGGGAGCCACCCCAGTTTAACCCAGCTGACATGGGTAACCCAGCAGTTCAGACAATGTTCGGGCAGTTTATGACTGCCATGACACACATAATTGACAGGATGCCTATGCCTGCACCCAGGGAACCTGTCCAACCAGATGGTCAAGGTATAGGAAAGACGTTCGAGCAACTACGTCATGTCGGAGCTACCGAGTACTTTGGGACTGCCGACCCCGCAGATGCTGATCTGTGGTTGACAGAGTTGGAGAAGGCTTTCAGGATTCTCAATATACCTGAAGCTGAGAAGGTCAGACACGCTTTCTATCTTCTCAAAGGAAGTGTTGGTCATTGGTGGACAATGGAAGAGCAGAAGAGACCTGGAATGGAGATCTCGTGGGAAGAATTTCGGCGGGAATTTATCCACAAATATTTTCCAAATACCTTCCTAGACAAGAAGATCTCTTAGTTTGAGAGACTAAGATAGGGCATGATGAACATTAGCGAGTATGAAGCTAAGTTCATGGAGTTATTGTGGTTTTGTCTGCACATGGCTGCCACAGAAGAAGAAAGAATCAGAAGGTTCGAGAGGGGTTTGAATGCTGACATGACTACCCCTGTGTCTGCCTTAGAAAACCGAGAGAGATTCTCTACCTTCGTTGAGTCAGTCCGAAGGATAGAGAGATATGTGGTTGAGAAGAGGCAAACCCAGAAAAGATATCCACAGTTCCAGGGTTCTTCATCTAGGGACAATAAGAAGCCTAGATCCTCTACACATAACCCTCCACCACCTAGATCTAGTTCTCAGACTCAGTGTTCTCCAAGTAGAGGTAGAGGATGAGGACAACCACCTCAGGAGACTCAGAGTCCTGCATCAATGTCAGTAACTGGAACACCAAGACCACAACAACTGGAAAGAAGCTGCTACAACTGTGGTAAGGTGGGACATTTGATGAAGGACTACCGATCTAAGCCTGTCAGTGTGACACAGCCTCCGAGACAAGGTCAACAGGGATCACAGAGAAGGCAATCTCAAGGCGTTGCTCGAGGACGCAGGCAAGCGTCTCAATCTGGATCATCAGCACCACCTCAACACCAGGCTACATCAAGGTTCTATGCTATGAACCCACCTGAGGCAGTGGTCGATCCACAAGTGGTGACAGGTCAAATGGAACTTTTATATTCTAATATGTCTAAATCTTGTGTAGTATTTGTTCTGATTGACCCGGGTGCTACGCACTCTTTCATCACTTGAAGAGTGATTCGTAACTGCAATATGACAGTTAGTCATAGGGAAGATAGTTTGTTGTTGGAGACTCCGTTGAGTGGGTCTGCCGTTCTGTAAGAGGTATGCTCTCCCTGCATCCTCTTCTTTTCTGATCATCGCATTCAAGTGGACCTTATACCGCTCGATACGCAAGGATTTGATGTAATCCTCGGGATGGATATCTTAGAGAGGTATAGAGTTGTCTTGGATTGTGAGTCCAAGTTGGCTATGTTTGCTGATGAAAGAAACACATGGATCTTTCAAGGAGAAAGAAAGATTCTGCCCACCTTTCTTGTATCAGCTATGGTTGCTGATAAGCTGATGAGGCAAGGATGTTATGCATTCTTGGCCCATGTGGTAGATGTTAACAAAGAGATTCCCAACCCTGCTGAAGTTCCTATAGTCAGGGAATTCGAGGATGTGTTTCCTGAAGAACTTCCTGGTATACCACCACCTCGGGAGATTGATTTTGAGATCAATTTGGTCCCAGATACGAAACCCATAGCCCAGACTCCGTATAGGATGGCGCCTGCCAAGATGGCGGAACTCAAGAAACAACTTCAAGAGTTACTTGAGAGAGGTTTCATCCGATCGAGTACCTCATCTTGGGGTGCTCCAGTTTTGTTTGTTAAAAAGAAAGATGGGTCAATGCGGTTATGCATTGACGATAGACAACTCAATAAAGTAACAATAAAGAACAAGTACCCTTTGCCGAGGATTGATGATCTTTATGACCAGTTGCAGGGTGCAACAGTCTTCTCAAAGATAGATTTGAGGTCTAGATATCATCAACTCCGCATTAAGGATAGTGACATATCCAAGTCTACCTTCAGGACAAGATATGGTCACTATGAGTTCACGGTTATGTCGTTTGGACTAACCAATGCACCAGCTGCATTCATGGAACTCATGAATAGAGTCTTTCGACCTTTCCTGGATCAGTGTGTTGTCGTCTTCATAGATGACATTCTGATTTATAGTAAGGATGCTCAGCAGCATGAGCAGCATCTTCGCCAGACTTTGACCTTGCTAAGAGAACATAAGCTATACGCTAAGTTTAGCAAGTGTGAGTTTTGGTTACCTGAAGTGTCTTTTCTTGGACATGTGGTATCTGCCTCGGGAATTCGAGTTGACCCTAAAAAGGTAGAATCTGTTCTACTATGGGAACAACCGAAGACACCGACGGAGATTAGAAGTTTCTTGGGGTTAGCTGGTTACTATCGAAGGTTTATTAAGAATTTCAGTTCTATAGCCTTACCTTTGACCAAGTTAACCCGGAAAGATGTTCCTTTTGCCTGGAAATATAAGTGTCAACAGTCTTTTCAGCTGTTGAAGGAGAGGTTGACAAGTGCACATGTGCTTGTCCTACCTGAGCAAGGAAAAGGATATGTAGTCTTCTGTGATGCCTCCAAGAATGGACTTGGATGTGTGTTGATGCAGGATAAACAGGTGATTTCTTTTGCTTCCCGACAGCTTAAGAAACACGAGGAGAATTATCCGACACACGATCTGGAGTTAGCTGATGTGGTCCATCCCTTGAAGATCTGGAGACATTATCTCTACGGAGAAACCTTCCAGATTTTTACAGACCACAAGAACCTTAAGTATATCTTCTCTCAGCATGAACTTAACATGAGGCAACATCGCTGGATGGAGTTAATCAAGGACTACGACTATACGATTGATTACCATCCGGGCAAGGCCAATGTGGTTGCAGATGCCTTGAGTAGGAAATCAGCAACATCAACCATGGATAGAGGACAACTAAGTTCCTTAGTATGCTCTAGGAGAGATATGCTTATCTCTTTAAGGCAAGACAATGTGCAGTTGATGGTGTCATTGTTAGCCGGTTTGTTAGGTGAGATGCATATTAAACCTACTCTAAGAAAGCAGATAAAGGAGGCACAACAAGTAGATGCTGCAGTTCAGTAGATTAGATCTGAGTTTGGTGATGAGAAGCGAGAAGGTTTTCATGATTCAGATGACCAGGTGGCATGCTATCATGGGAGGATGATAGTGCCAAATGTGGATAACCTGAGGAAGTTAGTTCTGGAGGAAGCTCATTCTTCAATGTATGCTATGCATCCAGGGAGCACCAAGATGTATCGAAACTTGAAAGATATGTATTGGTGGCCTGGGATGAAGAAGGGTGTAGCTGAGTTTGTTCTGAAGTGTCCTGTGTGTCAGCATGTTAAGGCTGAACACCAAAAACCTGCAGGAACAATGCAACCTTTACCCATACCACAATGGAAGTGGGACCATGTGACCATAGACTTTGTTGTTGGCCTACCCAGGACAAGAAAAGGACATGATTCCATTTGGGTAATTGTTGATAGGTTGACAAAGACAACGCATTTCTTACCTATAAAAACAACCTATTCTGCTGAAAGGTTATCCCAGTTGTATGTTCAAGAGATAGTACGTTTGCACGGAGTTCCTATCACTATAGTTTCTGACAGAGGTCCCCAGTTTACAAGTCATTTTTGGGAACAGTTACACAGAGCCCTAGGCACCAAGTTAAGGTTTAGTACAGCCTTTCATCCACAGACTGATGGACAGTCAGAAAGGACTATACAGACCTTGGAAGATCTGTTGAGAGCATGTGTTCTCCAGTTTACCGGAAGTCGGGATCTACTTTTGAGCTTGATAGAGTTTGCCTATAACAATAGCTATCAGCATAGCATTGATATGTCACCATATGAAGCCTTATGTGGTAGACGTTGTAGATCACCCTTGTGTTGGTATGAGACTGGTGAACATCAGTTGTTAGGTCCTGATCTTGTGCAACAAACTACAGAAAAGATCAAAGTTATTCAGCAACAACTTAAGACTGCACAAGATAGGCAGAAGTCTTATGCCAGCAGATGTCGTAAACCTTTAGAGTTCCAGGTTGGAGACAGAGTGTATCTCAAGGTCTCACCTTGGAAAGGAGTCCTTCGTTTTGGAAGGAAAGGGAAGTTAGCTCCTAGATTTATGGGACCTTATCTAATTGTCAAAAGAGTTGGAAAGGTGGCCTATAGACTTGAGCTACCTCAGGAGTTGCAGAAGTTACACCGTGTGTTTCACATTTCCTTGCTGAGGAAATGTCACCCGGACACCGAGTCAGTTCTACAACCTATGGAAGTAGAATTGAATGAAGATATAACATATGAGGAGGGACCAGTGTCAATCCTTGATAACAAAACTAAAAAGTTAAAGAAGAAAGATATAAGCCTTGTAAAAGTCCTCTGGAACCACCGTGGTGTTAAAGAAGCCACTTGGGAACTAGAGGATGAGATGAGAAGGAAATACCCTGCTCTTTTCTCCTAATACGCCTTATCAATTTCGGGGATGAAATCCTTGTGAAGGGGTGGATAATTTGTAACATCCCTAACCTGGGTTATAACCTAACCCTGGAAGTTTTGCTTAAATATGTAATTATATACTTGTAAATACTCCCTGGCATGTAATTAAGTTCCTCAGGAACATATACTTCAATTTGGTTCCTTTTAAACAAAGTTGTAAGTATTGTTTTGTTATGCAGGGACCTATGTGCAAATTACCCAGTTTAAGGGTTTAACTTGCAATTTCACAGGTTGAGATGTTCTTTTGATAATGAGACATCATATGAGTGAATATGATGAGGTATGATGGATTTCCCAAGCTTGGGCATCAAGATGCAGCTTGTGGAATGATCCTTGTGCTTAAAATCCCTAATTTGGAGTAAAGTGCTATTTACCCAAATTAAGGGGTGCAACTTGTAATTTTCACCTTCTAGAACATCTTTTATAACTCTTTTCATCACTTAGAGTAGAAATGATGAAAGGGACACATCAATGAATAATCAGATAAGAAAAGTGATCTTTGTGGTAAAAATCACCTAATATGGGTATGGAGATCTTTCATATATGTACCCTAGTTGAAAGTTGGCTTTCTTTACCCTTAGATCTTAAGTTTACATGAGCTTTTCATAAGTTTAGATGAGCTTGGACGTGCCCTTGAATAAGGAAAGACTTGGATGATAATTTCAAGTTCTAGAGGTCCTTATGGTGTAATATAGCCTAAAGTATATAAGCTAGAATCCTTGCAAACCAACCAAACGTATCATTTCTTATCTTCATTTCTCTTCTTTCTCAAAATGGCTAAGGAAAAGCTTTGGAGCTCAGGGAGACGGCCAAGTAGTTCCAAGGTGAGTAGGAACCATCTTCTAGCTCGAATTCATGGAGGAATTCTTCTTAAAAGGTTGGTTCTATGGTTAACTCACTTAGGTTCTTTGTTCTAGCCGATCATCCCCACCTTTTCCTTGGAGAATCACCTCTGGACAAGTTGTGGAGCTCAAGACGCCATTAGAGGCTTGAAGATTGGAATCTTGGAGCTCTAGGAACAACGTTATAAGGTGGGTTTTATAATTCTAAACTCTTTGCTTTATATGCATATCTTGTTCTTGTAATTTTAGCAATTAGTTCTTCTTCTACCTCCCTTCTTCCTTGCACTTTTGCAAGCAAAACGGTGGAATAACCGACCTTGACAGAGGTTGAAGATGATGGGCGTGGATTCCTAGGTTACTTTATCAAATGACCTTGGACCCTTTTGGTCCAAACGGTTGCAAACCATTTAAGGTCAAACGGTTTCAAACCGTTTGCTCTCAAACGACCTTACAAGACCGTTTGGATTAAAATGGTCTCAAGACCATTTGATAGGGTTGACCAAGGGATGAACATTTGAGGGTATGTTGGTAATATATTGAATTTCATTCCTGCAAAGAATCGAAGTTTAATTCTTAACCAATTGAGAGTTGAAGGAACTTCAACATCCTAACCCTAATCGAGCTGAAATTGTTGTTTTCATATATAGATCTTGTTGAGTTTTGGGTTGAAGGAACCTAACGGTGTGAAGACCATTTAGGGGTTCCTCCAAATGGTCTCAAGACCGTTTGGGCACAACCCAAGACTGTTTGAAGGTCTAAGGTTGAGGTAATTTGATGGGTTGAGGGTCCAATTGCAATAAGTTGATGAATTGATAAAAATGCTGATTTTAGACCTAATTCAAGTTCAACCCTAAACCCAACCGACTTGGTTTTTGGTCAAACTTTGGGAAAACGGTCTCAAGACCATTTGGAGGTCATCCAAACGATTTCAAGACCGTTTGGGCCAAGTTTGGGCCCAATTGGAGGTCAACTGATAGGTTCAACCTTGAATTGATTCACATTGTTGAATATTGATGACCATCCGATTTGAAACCCTAATTGAGACGGATTTAACCCTAATTGGCTTTCAATTGAGGGTTAATTTGGTGTCCAATTGATTGAGGCTCATCTTATTTGACTCAATTTATAAGTAATTTACATGGCTTTGGCCAATTGAGGGCTTCAACATACTTAATCATAAACATTTGTAACTTTTGAACCATGTTGGAGGTCCAAACGGTTTGAGCCCATTTGGACCAAACGGTCTCAAGACTGTTTGGGCTCAAACAATCTCAAGGTCGTTTGGACCAATCGATCTCAAGACAAGTTGATCAAACAGTTTCAAACCGCATAAGCTCAAACGGTTTGGAAAGTCAACCTTTCCAAATGGTAAACACACCCAAACGGTTTGGGCAAATGACCTTGAGGTCATGCGGTCTTGGAGTCAAACATAGAAAACAGTCAACACACCCAAACGGTTTCAAAACCATTTGGTGGTTGAAGGTTGAAACCGTTTGGAGGTTTTCAAGGTTATTTATACTTAATCACTTGAAGTTGTAATTGGTTCAATGGTGATCTAAACTAAACCCTAATGGTATCTTAGGACATTAAGGTACTAAGTGATTAATGAATTGACCCATGATGGTGATCATGAGGTAAATTACCAAAATACCCTTGAGGGGTTTAATTGAGTAATACCTTGTTCTAATCAAACCCTAATCACATGTTAATGATGTTTTGGCTTATGCTAGTCAATGAGGACTTAATCCAACCTGATCTATAGTGGTGTTATCACCATCTACTAGTAAGAGGAGAGAGAAAGTATCATAAGAGAGAGAAAGTACCCTTTTATGGTGGAAACTCAAGTAAAGTACCTTCAATACATATGAATGTGCATGATTAGGATATGATCCACCTATGTGAGATCATGGAAACCCTAATTATGATGTTTAGTGAATCTTAATCTTATCTAAGAGCTTTAATGATGATGTTTCTCATACATGATGATGTTATGAGTTCAACTCACCATAATGTAAATCGTAAACCCTAATTCTAGGGTGATGACATGAAATGTGATAAGTAATCCCTAATT
This sequence comes from Alisma plantago-aquatica, assembly GCA_963693085.1. NCBI lineage: Eukaryota > Viridiplantae > Streptophyta > Magnoliopsida > Alismatales > Alismataceae > Alisma > Alisma plantago-aquatica. The sequence goes on along the minus strand of OY856412.1, from coordinate 916,346,275 downwards.
GATGAGGATCAGGGAACTTAGCTCTTATGGAAAGAGTGAAGGCATAATTCTTGAATTGAATTGTTTACTGTTATCAGTTGAATTTACCATGCAGGTTGTCATGAGATGATGATCATATCCAGGTATGGATTATGATACTATATTCATTGAAAGCATGCTTTAGCTTTATGAATAAGTGAAATATCTTGATGTCTTATTAGTGGTATCTAATGAGATTTATGGGCTATGAGAGCCATGAATATCATCAAGGTCATGCTTACAGATGACTTGTGATGTGATGATTGAGATATGATAATTGATGAGAGTTAGACTTGTTACATTTAGTATTCCGTTTTCATAGCTGCCATGCTAGTGATTAAATGTTTGAGGACATGTATGATGTTAAAAGAATACTGAAATGTACCTAACTAATCAAGTATAATCATACTATATAGAGCCCTGATCATAGATCCATCATTGTCAGAGATCAAATGATAGTGAAATAGGTTTTCCTAAGGGAACTCCTGGATCACATACTTTTGAGTATGTGGGGTATATGGATGTGTAGAACCGTACATCCTAGTGTAGGTGTTGATGTAGATGTGTAATCCGTCAATCCTCCACTACAAATCCATATCGCATCAGTGGAAGGTAAACACAAAATCTCTTGATGACGAAGAGAACCCAAATACCGCATCAGTGGAAGGTAAACACAAAATCTCCTGATGATGAAGAGAGTACAAAACGCCACTGTAACTCTAAAATAGTGAAGGACCAAATTACCCTGGTGAGCTATAATAGCATAGACACAAGATGTCCTGCAAGCAATCCTCTTACTGACTGAGGAAGGTGAAGGTCATGAGAATCCGACTCTTTCAATGACCTAATATGATACCGAGGCAACTTAACAGTGATCGGTTGGAGTATGAGTGATATACCTCATCTCCACAGGGCATAATAATGTTTGAAAAACATAATCAACAGTGTAGTATACCTGTTAGAGATATCTATGAGTTAATTGATTGATGTTACACTGTATAGTGCATATGTTCTTCATGTTTCATAGATGTTGAACTCTTGCTTATCACTAAAACTACTGTTGAATACTTTGAAAGCTTTTACTGCTTAAGTTATTCTTTGTTTTGCTTTATAAAGCTTCTAGTGGAGAGTTATAACTCTCGCTGGGACAATTATTTAAAATTGTCTCACCCCGTAGACTTCAACTTTTTAGGTGGTCATCTAAGACGGAGGAACCGGTCTACAGGTGACCAATCTCAGCAGCAGCAACACCAGGAGCAGCAGTAAATCTCAGGTGGAGATTCAGACTGCTATGTGATGTAGTTAGAGTCAGTCCTATGTGTCCTATGTACTCTCAGGTCTTGGAGTTGTTGGTATGAGATTTTGTTACGAATTTTGAGATTTTGAATCATGATGTGTATAATTACTCAAGAAGTAATTTAACTGAGAGGTAAACAGTTTAAAATCCTTTTTCTATAGAAAAGGTTTGTGGTTTCAAGCTCTTATCTCAAAAAGTTTTAATTTCCCGTGATTTTTGTCTTCCGCTGTTAATCGATTGCTTCCGCTTAAGTTTAAATCGTGTTTATATCGTGGTTTGGAGATCAGAGCCCACAACAGACTCTTTCCATCTTTGTCTACTACCACTGGCTTATAAATACGGCTCGCACCATGCCTTACCAGCAGCAAATAGGGCCTCCTGTGCTCTCTACTATTTCAATATTAAAGTCCTTCTTGGGGCTATGTAGATGATGATCCATAACATCATCTGTAATCTTGATGGGAATATTGATCGGTTCTCTAATTGTTTTTTCAACGTTTACATTTGATGTCGTGGGTGGTGGATTATATGTAGGTACTACCGCTGAAGCATGTTGTCGTTCTTTGTTGCCGTCTTTCTGGCTAAAAAGTTTTGTTGTTCTCTCTTTATTTATCTTGGAAGAGATGTGCATGTTTTCTTTACAACTCGATATGTACAATCATCCCCAACTTTTTAGTGACAAGAACAAGTAAAATTAAAATGAAACAGTAGTTAATTAACGTTCTCCTTGTTAACATGTTAGCTAAGAACAACGTTAATTAAATACTTACATTTCTAGGAGCAATTCCGATTACCACTTTGTGATCTTGATGGTCTTCTGTAAACTGCTGGGCCATTACACTTTTATGTATGCGTACATCTATTTGTATTTATTCTATAGGTTGAATTTACTTTTTCATTTTACAAGTAGCACACTTTAATGACTGACAACAAATAATCATAATGCTTCGATGACCTTACTCATATTATTTTGACATGTGCTAAACATAAAATTGAAATAGATGACACATGTATGTATTTATGTCATTGTTGATAATATGACAGGCCACATCAATGAGGGGGAGGACACATTGTACAACATAAACAAGTTTCTTGTATCTATGTCAGAATATGAGATGTAAGGAGTTTAACATGAAGTAGAACTCTAACTACATAATATAATTCTTGTCTTCATTCTAGTCCCAAACCTGGATATTAATTTGGATATGAGACCTTGAAAACTATTTAAGGATAGTTAGATAGAAATTTAAGATGAAAAATGTTGTTAGTTGTTTTATATTGATGCTATGGATATTTATTTTCCCTATACTAAAATATCTTTTATCTTGTAAGGTCGTTTGACTTGTCTATCTATGGAGAACTATTTTTCCATGCTTAGAAATTAGATGTACAAGTCTAAAACAAGATTTGATCGTCGTCGGGATGAGGATTTCCTCCACGGGGTGGATTATTTTCTTCAATTTGCTATGAGCAATGTTAAGTCTACAAACATGCTTTGTCCTTGTATGAAGTGTGAAAACAAATTTATTGAGGACCCCAAGTTTATTAAAGACTACTTGATACGTTATGGGTTTTTCCCTCGATACACAACATGGACATACCATGGTGAAATGTCTCAGTGTCATGGGCCTACTAAAATTTCAACACTTCCTCCATATAATGAAGTGAATGACTTAATTAGTGATGCAATGATGAGGGATGGTAACAATGATGTAGAATACACCAATTTAGATGAATTCTCAGCTCTTGATCAAGAAACCAAGGATTTGAGGAAGTTTTAAAGAAAGTTAATACCCCACTATATGATGGTTGTCAATATTCAACTTTCTACTTCATTTCTGTTCTTTTTGATGTGAAGTGTGATAATCATTGGACCAACAAATCAGTAACATATCTTCTTAAATTACTTTGTAAGGTCTTTCCAGAAGGAAATAATGTTCCAAAGACATGGTATGAAATTAAGAAGTTGATGTCTGCCTTAGGATTGTCTAAGGAAGTGATACATGAATGTCCAAATGATTGTATGTTATATAGAGGTGATAATGCAAACTTGGATGAGTGTTTGAGGTGTAAGACATCTAGATGGAAGCCTACACATGATGGTATGAGAAAGAAATTGAGAAAACCAACCAAGGTTTGTCACTATCTCCCACTCATTCCTCGACTGAAAAGGATGTTTAACTCTACCAATACGCCTAATTTAATGACATATCACCATACTAGTCCAAAGTCATCTAATGGTAAGATGATCCATCCCAGAGATTCAGAACTTTGGATGGATTTTGATAGAAAACATCCAGATTTTAGCAGTGAGGCTCGTAATGTGCAGCTTGCACTATCTACAGATGGATTTAGCCCTTTTAATATGGGATATGGTGTCAATCATAGTATCTGGCCCATTGTTATACTGAACTATAATCTACCTCCTTGGTTCATAATGAAACAATCGTACTTCATGTTGCTACTCATTATAGACGGACCAAAGTCACCAGGAAATAATATTGATGTCTACCTAGAGCCATTAATTGAAGAATTAAAGTTATTATGGGTAGAAGGCGTGCCAACATATGATGCTCAAAAGGGTGAAATGTTCAAGATGCGGGCTGCTTTGTTGGGCACTATTAGTGATTATCCAACATATAAAATGTTGTCTGGCCAAAAAACAAGTGGAACATATGGATGTCCTGAATGTCATATTCATACATCTTCCATTTACTTACCATTCAGTCATAAAATGGCATACATGCGGCATCATAGATTTCTTCCAATCAGTCATCCTTGGAGATATGATGAATGCCATTTTGATGGGACCATTGAACTTGATCCTACTCCAAAATCTCTATCAAGACAAGAAATAATAGAGTTATGGGATGGATATGATAACATCATTTTTGGACGGGACACATATAGTGCATAGAAAAATAAACAATGGATGCCTCCTGGTTGGAAGAAGAAGAGCATATTTTTTGAATTGCCATACTGGAGTACATTGTTAATTCGCCATAGTTTAGACCTGATGCATATTGAAAAAAATGTTTGTGCTAACATATTGAGTTGGTTGTTAAATAAGGATGGGAAAAGTCAAGAGAATATAAATGCTCGATTAGACATGAATAAATTGAAAATCCGAAAGTCATTGTGGATAAAGAAGTCTAAAAATGACAATATTGTATTTATCCCACCTGCTTCGTATTGTATGACTAGTGAGGAGAAGGAAATATTCTTTATGGTTTTAAAAGACATAAAACTTCCATACAGATATTCTTCCAACATCTCTCGACTAGTTCAACTTAATGAGAAAAAGTTTGTGGGCCTAAAGAGTCATGATCATCATGTTTTGATGCAACAATTGTTGGGGCTAGCTCTAAGAAAGGCAACTTCAAAATAGGTAGGGAAAGCAGTGATTGAATTGTCTTTATTTTTCAAAAAATTGTGTGCTAACTCTATTGATGTTGAGACGATGGAAAGACTTGAGAAATCAATTCCTTTAATCTTGTGCAAGTTTGAGAAGATATTTCCTCCGGCATTTTTTGATGTCATGGTCCACTTAACTGTACATCTTCCTACTCAAGCAAAAATATGCGGACCTACTACATTAAGGTGGATGTATCCAATTGAAAGATATCTATACACTTTAAAAAAATTTGTGAGAAACAAAAGCAGGCCAGAGAGTTCCATTATTGAGGGTTACTTGAGATAAGAGGTACCTACATTTTGCACACGATATCTTTCTGGCACTGAATCTAGAGAGAAAAAAATAGTGTATGAAGATGGCCCCATAGGAGCTGGGCAGATTATTGCTCTTTCTGAGGAGGAAATTCACCAAGCACATCCTTTCATCCTTTATAACGATGAAAACATTTTTAAGTACCTAAAGTAAGTATGTGGTTAATTTTGTATATTATTTTGTAAATAATATATAACATATTTATTTTTAGGTATCATGCGGACCTCCTGCGGCGTAATTATTCATCTTGGTCTGAAGATGACATCAAGCTAGAGCAACATAACACTTTTGTTAGTTGGTTTAGAGACCATGTGAGTTTCTCCCATTTGATCTACATTCATTTCATAATTTATAAAAGCATTAATGCATATTTTTTCAATAGGTCAAAAGTTTAAGAAACTATAATGACATACCAGAAAAGGTAAAGTACTTATCAGAAGGACCGTCTATAATAGTTGTATCTTATTCTGGTTACTTCATAAATGGGTATAAGTTTGATCCAAAACACATTGAGTGCAACTGAGTGACACAAAATAGTGGCGTTGCAACCGTGGGTCCCGATGGTAGTTTATTCTATGGAATTATTTTGGATATTTATGAAGTAAAATTTCAAAATTTGGATCCATACCATCTTTTTAAGTGTTTATGGTATGATAGTGAGGAAAATGTCAGGATATCTGTGGATTACCTAAATTTCACCGTTGTGGATATGACTAAGCTAGCATATGAAGATGAACCTTTTATTTTTCCTATGCAAGCAAAACAGGTATTCTATTCCAAGGATCTAGAAGATGGAAATTTCAGTGTAGTCTGCCCTTGGGTTGCTAGAGACACATATGAGTTGCCAAATGAAACATCATATGTTGAGACTACTTCTGAGAATGTCAAAATATCAATAGAATGTACATCCGATGATGATAATAACTTTTGGGTGAGGCCAGACTTAGATCCTGAGATAGATCAAGTTGATGTGAATGTTATTCATGAAATAACAAATACAAGGAAACACAGACGTTCGTGGTAAGAAATAAATTATTATATTTGTTACTTGTAATTATTTTCAGCTTTGTTAAATTTAAACATTCTGTTGATGATATTTTTTAATTCATGTTTCAACTATTCTGACACTTTACACTTTTTGTTTAGAGAAATGCCTCCTAAGCTTGCCTCTCTCAGTAGAATAATGAAGAAGAGACCTACAACAAACAACTCTTGCACTGATTCATTGGATGGTGGACTAGGTAATATACTTCTAAAAATATTATGTTAAGTGGGTACTTCTATTTACTAACAAACATTCTTTAGATAAGTAAATATGACAAAAAAATAGCACCATGTATTCCAATTGAGGACGATACAACCCACTTGTTAGGAAGTATCTATTATTTTAAATTAGTTATATGATTTCATGTACTATTGTTTGTTTGTATTTTTTTTTAACTCCATTAGATTTTATCTTATCAGGAAAAGAAAGACAAAAGGTCAAATCTACATTGGAAAGGGGTAAATCTTTAATGCAACTACATGTACTAGATGACAAACTCTTCCCTCCATCAGGTATTCTTTTAACTAAGATTTATCCTAGATTGCACTATAGTTTATGATGATGTCAATAACCTTACTAGTCTCTATCATATACAGTGAGTGAGCAAAGACAAAGAAGGAGGTCTTCAATACATACTTCTTTTGAAGGAGATTCATCGTTAGGAGGTACCTTTTTTTTCAAAACATGTCACACTTACAATCATGTTGATGAATCTATAACTCCCTTACCTTTTTTGGTAGTGAATGAGAGGATACAGATAGTCAGATATACACCTCAAACCTCTTCTTGGGGTGGTAGAAACCCACCTTTAGAAGGTTGTTTTGTTTTATGATGTTATGATATATATTACACTAGAGTATATGCTAGTCATGTGACTAACATCGTCAGGATCTCTTATTAGTAGTTAGTGGACAAACAAAGTCCATATCTTTTTTGCACACATATTCTCAGAAGGATCCACCTTCCTCTTTTATAGGTAATTTTATTATGATATGTATCTTACCCTTACAAGAATTTTTATGTTAATGAAGTTTTAATTCTATTGTTTTTGGTAATAGAGAATGGCCAAAGAAAAAAGATTGGACATTTGGTGCAAACATTAAGGGATGAAAGGATCACCCATGTGGAAGGTATAGTTGTTCAAACTACATTATGCATTTACAAGAATGTATATATTTGTTCAAAATAAACTTATCTGAGAATCCATCATTTTCTATAGTGTATGAAAAAAAAATATTAGATCATCATTGCAAACACCTTTCGAGGATGGTCAGATCCCCCCTTTGGAAGGTATATTTGTTTAGAATAAGCTTTATTGTATTTTACATTGGAGTTTATGTTACTGTGACATTAATCCCATATATATCTATCATAAATAGTAAATGAGCAAAGGCAGAAATCTAGATCTTCATTGCGTGCAACTCTGCATGAGGATACATTATCCTCTTTAAGAGGTAATGTCATTCGAAAATAAATTATAAACAAGCTAGTACGTCTATCGCAAATACTTTTATGAGAATCCTTCATTTTTCATAGTGAATGAAAAACAAAAAGTATTAGATCCTCAGTGCAAACACCTTTAGAGGATGATCAGATCCCCCCTTTGGAAGGTATATTTGTTTAGAATAAGCTTTATTGTATTTTACATTGGAGTTTATGTTACTGTGACATTAATCCCATATATATGTATCATAAATAGTGAGTGAGCAAAGGCAGAATTCTAGATCTTCATTGCGTGCAACTTTGCATGAGGATATACTTTCCTCTTTTAGAGGTAATGTCATTTGAAAATAAATTATATACATGCAAGTATGTCTATTGCAAATACTTTTCTGAGAATCCATCACTTTTCATAGGGAATGAGCAAAGACAAAATATTAATTATATACATGCAAGTATGTATATTCACTACTACAGAAATGGCTTATAACGTCACTTTTAATGGCATCAATTCTATAAATATACCGACACCTAAACAATAAAGCGTCGGTTTATAAAATAAACCGACATCAATCTGTGAAGGGCGACCAGACACGGGTATCATTTTTATTCGGTGTCGGTTCCTTAATAACAAACCAACGCCTAAAATTAACCGCCAAATCCAAAATTTCCAGCGAAAAAATTACCTCTAAAATTTAACATATGGCGTCGGTCATTAACTAAAAAATCGACGACTAAAGGTTATTCGTGAAACAGAAATTGGGCACATTTTGATCGTCGGTTTTACAACAATGACCGACACTTATGGGTTTTCCCGCACTGTTCGCGTGAAAATTTTTACACCCTTTGAGCGTCAGATTTTTAAAAAAACCGACAACTATGGTCATTAATCGAGAACAAATTTTTTAATCGCCATATGTAGATAGACGTCGGTTTTTTTCTAGTTAAAACCGACGATTATCATTGAGAACAGGTGTCGGTTTTTGTGGTTAACCGACACCTTTAGTTTTATGTGTCGGTTTTGTTTAATAACTGACATCGAATGTTAACTTAATAGAGCGCGAGCGAGCCCGACTCTTCCCCTTTCTCTCTGTGTCGTTGCAATCGGCTTAGGGTTTGGCGATTCTGGTGAGCAAGCAGACTCCCTCCACGCCACCGCCCACCGCCGCCGTTCTCCTTACTCGTCGCCGGCCACCTGCTACTCGCCGCTTGCTGGTCTCTGCTCCTCTACCGCCGCCGCTCGCTGCTCCAGCAGCCTACAGGTCTCCTGCTCTCCAGCGGCCTGCTCTGTTGCTGCTCCGGCGCCTCCGACAACCTGCTCTCTTACTGCTCCGGCCAACTCTGGCGGCCTGCTCTCTTACTGCTCCAACTCCGGCGCCGCCATCCTGCTGCCTTCCGCCGCAGCTCCAGCCAATCAAAGGTAATGGAACCATCTCCGTTTCTACGTGTGTGCTATGTGTGTGACATGTAGGAGTACCTTATAGTCTGGTCTCCATCTCTGTTTCTACTGTGGTTGATCCACTGGTTTCTATGTGTGTGCTATTGCAACTAGGAGTACCGAACAGGCTGGTCTCCATCTTCATTTATTGTATCCAATGTTGATTTCTGTAGGGTTCTTGTCTGACCCGACTCTAGTATTGGTGTCATTTTTACTTGATTAGTCCTTTAATACATTGTTAAGAGTGGATTTGATGTCTACCTGCATGGGTGTTGTGATCTTGAATCAATATATATTTTTCCAGAGTATTTAAGACATGACTTTGTGCCTAATATTAGATCCTCTAGGGGAGTGTTTATTTAAATTGAACATTGTATATGAAACAAAATATGTTTGTCTAGTATTTTTTCAATGATCACTTCCATTACGGTTCAGGAGCTCTTCGACCTTCTACCTACTCCAGAGCTCACCGCCTGCTCTACAGCTCGCTAGCCTTCTACCTACACCAGAGATCGCCACTCATTGACTTCCTGCTCCAGAGCTCACCACCTACTGCCTACTCACCGCCGCCCTTCTCCCTCCTCCTTGCTCGCTCGCTGGCTACCTGCTCACCGCCACCCTTCTCCCTGCTCTTTGCTCGCTCGCTGTCTGCCTGCTCACCGCTCTTCCACACTCACCTGCCCGCTCGGCCTTCCCATTCAATTTCCACATGCACCCATCCGTCTCGCCCTCTCTCCCTGCTCCTGAGCAAGATGCCCTACTGGGCTCAAACAGAGGTAAACATCCCCAAAAACCCTCTGTCTCTCCCTCTCTCCCAACTCCAGAGCAAGACACTCTGATTTGTATTTACTTAAATACTGATTTGTATTTACTTATCTACTCATTCGTTCATCTAATGATTTTTTATTCATCACATTATTTAAATTTAGGGCTTTATATTTATTCATCTACTTTTTAAAATTATTTAATCATCTCTTGATTTATATTTGTTTATCAACTGAGATGTACTTTTTTATCTATTGTAGTGTATTTGTTTATCTACTGATTATATTTATTTATCTAATGTTTTGAGTTTACTTATTTAGAGGTTGCTATTGTAAATCAACCTAGGATGTGAATAAATCTTTTGCTTGCATATATGTGTGTTGAATGGGGTTGTGAACAAGGAGCTGGTGTTGTATTTGTTAGCCTAGAAACCCGTCCAAGCTTTACTCATTAGGAGTAAATCTTGGATAGTCCCCGGTTTAGGACTGTTCTTGAAAACCTAATCTCACTTAAGATATAAGTGTATAATGTGTATTGGGTTTTTTAGAAAATTTCGGCAGCATTTCCCTGTTTGTTCTCTAAGTACATATGTACTTGGAGAACAGCGGAGAAATGCTGCCAAAATTTTCTTGAAAACCCAATACACATTATACACTTACTAGTGAGATTAGGTGTTCAAGAATGGGATAGCTGGTACATATTTATTATATATAAGAATGACATCACATGTATAAACACTAAAGTTTTAACCATAAACTCTAATCTGTTTACCCTAGACCCTAATCTTGTTGTAATATATACTTATTTTCTCTTTGATCTTAGAATGGATATATAGATCATGGATGTCCATTCACAATCGCTGCACCCCAGAGTTTATTTCTGGTCTTGATCAGTTTATTAGATTTGTCGAGGAACATAGGAAACAACCTGGAGATAGGTTCTACTGTCCATGTAGGCATTGCGGTAACAACTTAAATGTCAGTACTGGTGACGAAATCAGAAGTCATGTCATGTGCAATGGGATTGTACAAGGCTATACAGAATGATACTGGCATGGATATATTTCAAACCTGAAACCAATGGATGTCGATAGAAGTGCTTGTGTGGAAGAAGAAATTTCCTCCACTGACGTAGATGTGAATGAACCAATTCCAGTAGACATCGTTGATGCGATGTTGGATAGTTGTGGGGTAGAGCACACCGATCCACCTCCCATGTTTAGAAATATTGTGCATGATGTTGAGATACCGTTATACACGGGTTGTAAGTTTACGAAGCTTAGCGCTGTGTTGAGATTGTATAAACTGAAAGCTAACAATCGATGGAGCGACAAAAACTTCACGTCATTGTTGTCTTTGTTGAAAGAAATTCTTCCTAAAGGAAACGAGCTGCCGATCTCAACATACCAGTTAAAGAAATTGTTGTGCCCAATGGGAATGGAGGCCAAGAAGATACACGCATGCAAGAATGATTGTGTATTATTTCAAAAGGACTATGCGGATTTGAAAAATTGTCCGAAATGTGGTGCGTCAAGGTATAAATTGACGACTTCGGGGGAGTCCAAAAACTGGTTCTCCCACCAAGGTGATGTGGTATCTACCTATAATACCACAGTTTCAACGCTTGTTTGCCAATCCTATAGATGTGAAGAAGTTGAGGTGGCATGCAGATGTTAAGAAAAATAATGATGGGATCCTACGACATGCGCCTGATTCCCCACAGTGGAAGAAGATTGATTTATTGTACCCTGAATTCGATAAAGAGGACAAGAATCTAAGACTTGGGCTTTTTATAGATGGGATGAATCTATACGGGACATTGAGCAGCCAACATAGCACTTGGCCAGTTATGCTTGTTATATACAATCTTCCTCCCTGGTTGTGTATAAAAAATAAGTATGTTATGCTGTCGTCTTTGATATCGGGCCCTAAACAACTTGGAAATGATATCGACGTTTATCTTGAACCTATGATTGATGACTTGCAGAAGCTCTGGGGTGAAGGTGTGATGACCTATGATGCTTAACGAAGAGAGACATTTTGTTTGCACGCTATGTTGTTTTGCACTGTGAATGACTTTCCAGCATATGGGAATTTGTCTGGATATAGTGTCAAAGGATCTAAAGTGTGTCCTATATGTGAAGAGAACATTGATTCAATACGACTAAAACACGGCAGCAAGACTGTATATGTTGCTCATCGAAGGTTTCTTCTAAAATTTCATCTGTATCGTAAGTTGCGCAAAGCATTCAATGGACGGAATGAGGAACGCAGTGCACCTAAACCTATATCAGGGGAGGATGTTTATGAAAGAGTGAAAGACATCGCCAATGAATTTGGTAAGAGATCACAATGTACAATGGACACAAGGAGTGACAAGTGTTTATTCAAAAAGAAGTCGATATTTTGGGATCTTCCTTATTGGAGTTCTTTGACAGTCAGGCATTGTATCGATGTCATGTACGTTGAGAAAAATGTATGTGATAGCGTCATCGGTACTCTGTTGAATATACCAGGTAAGACTAAAGATGGGATAAAATCCAGAATGGACCTACGTGAAATGGGAATAAGGAAAGAATTAACAGAAGTAGTTAGTAGCAATCGGAGAACATACTTACCTCCCGCTTGTTACACATTGTCTAGAAAGGAGAAGAAAGCATTTTGTGAATGCTTGGTAAATGTTAAGGTGCCACAGGTTTACTCATCCAACATCCGTACATTGGTATCAATGAAAGATCTAAAGTTGATTGGTCTTAAATATCATGATTGTCACACTCTAATGCAATAAATATTGCCTGTGGCAATTAGATCTATATTGCTGAAGCATGTAAGGTTTGCAATCACCATACTTTGTTTCTTTTTCAACAGTCTGTACAGCAAAGTTATTGACCCTGATACTCTCGATAATTTGCAAAGACAAGTGGTCGTTACCCTATGTCAGCTTGAGATGTATTTTCCTTTGTTGTTCTTTGATATCATGGTACATCTTGTTGTCCACTTGACTAGGGAAGTGACAATGTTGGGACCAGTTTTCTTGCATTGGATGTATCCCTTTGAACGATACATGAGCATTTTTAAAGGTGATGTTCGAAACCGTTATCGGCCTGAAGGGAGTATTATTGAGGGTTATGTTGTGAGAGCGGTTATGGATTTTTGCAATGACTTTCTGAGTGGTAATGACGCTCCCGTGAATGACAAGAATATTGAGGAGCATTTTGGCAAAGGAGATTTGGGATCACGGGTGAAAGTAATCAGCAATGAGCAATTGGAGCAAGGTCACTTGTATATTTTACCCAACATCAACGAAGTGAGTGTTTGTATCGAGGAACATACCAATTTCATCAAGAGACAATATCCTCGATCCAATTCAATGTGGCTTGCTATAGAGCATAACAAGACATTTATTAAGTGGTTTGAAGATAAAGTCTTACATCAAATATCTCAAACACCAGATAATCTTACTGAAACCATCAAATGCCTCGCCTTTAAACCAAAATTGAATGTTATGTCTTATGAAGGGTTCAACATAAATGGTTTCTCACATTACACAAAGCATCAAGATGATAAGAGTGTCGACCAAAACAGCAGGGTCACCCTTCAAGCGTCTTCATTGTTTTTTGCAAGTGCAAAGGATAAAAGTCCACGTGAAGCTAAAATGTCATATTACGGTGTCATTGAAGACACATGGGAGTTTGACTATGTAGATTTCAAAATTCCACTCTTTAAATGTAATTGGGTTGACAAAAACAAAGGAGTTATAGTGGATGAATTGGGTTTCATGTTAGTGAACTTTGAAAAGATTGGCGAGAAGGGTGAACCATTCATATTGGCATCACAAGAAAAATAAGTATTTTATATCGATGATCCTGCAAATGATAAATGGTCAGTTGTTCTTCATGGTAAAAAACAGTTCATTGAAGATCCTATAGATGAAGAAGAGTACTATGATAAGTATGATGACTCCAATCCATTTTCAATTGGGTTGCCAACACCACCAAACATTGAAGTTGGGGATCACAATGACTTGTATGTTCACAGGGATCATAATGAAGGATTGTTAATTGATAAAAGATCACAATATTAGAGGCATAGATGTTTATATTTTATTATGTTTCCATGATGACCGTGCTGATGATCACCGTGACGGTGAGGACGTGCTTGCACCGCCTGACAATGTAAGTTTTAAGAATATATCCCTGGGGTTTCTATCTATATGTTCATTTATAATTATATTATGTAAGTGTGTTTTTTATCAAATTTTTAGGATACTAGTTAATAGCAATTCTATTTAATTTGTAGGCGTTCGCCAAAGACTACAGGCTATGCAAGACGGCCATGACATAGATATGCAGGCCATCGACATTGCTTTGTAAATCCAAAGCGCAACAGTCGGAGAGAAAGCAAGCATCCCACACTAAGGTGACGATCCCACCTGCTAAATAGGTTACCGACAACTACATGTTACGACTGGGAGGTCGTGATTCAGCAACCGTATGCATTAGCAGGAGGACAAACAGATTTCACCACGAGTTAACATTGAAGAAGGTCTACTAACCTACACTGAGCTAAAAAAGTTTATCAGTACTAGCCTAAGGCACAAGTACCGTTCATCGGGACAATGACGGTCGTGGAAGCTTAGTGGACACCATCTTAGTGGCCACTACATGTTCAACTGGCCAGTGGCCACTAAGCTTCCAAGAACGTCATTGTCCTGACGAACGGTACTTGTGCCTTAGGCTAGTATTGATAAACTTGTTTAGCTCAGTGTAGGTTAGTAGACCTTCTTCAATGTTAACTCATGGTGAAATCTTTTTGTCCTCCTGCTAATGCATACGGTTGCTGAATCACGACCTCTCAGTCGTAACATGTAGTTGTCGGTAACCTATTTTAGCAGGTGGGATCGTCACCTTAGTCCCACTATATATGTACTAAGTTAGTGTTGTATGTAAATTCGGCACTGCTGTTGTTATGCACTATATATGTGTTAGTCTGTCATGTTGTTATATGAATCTGAAACACTTGTGTGAATGTGAATGAATTTTGTTCTCATAATTAATTTTGTGTGAATGTGAATGAATTTTTATGAATTGTCATGTGTGCAAAAATCATCAATACATGAATGTTTCTACATGTGTCTAAATGTGAAAAGAGATGAAATAAATGGAACTACAAGTTGCTACTGGTTTCTACATGAGTGTGATGAAAAATTAATATGAATTAAATGTTCTTATACATGAGTGTGAATCACATATATATAATATTGTCCATCATGTTAATTTTGTAGGTTTGTGGCATGTTATTGGTTGATATCAATGGATATCGTAAAACCTGCAGTTCAATTATGAACTGTAGGTTTCTCATCCTACGACCAGCCACAGCAGGTCCGCTGAATGATAGAAAACAAATATAGGCGTCGGTTATTTGAAACAAAACCAACACCTATGTTATACGGCAGCGGTTTTTCACCTAAAACCGACTTCTATGTGACCATCCACGGTCGTGCTGGGAAGCAGGGTCGTGGTGGCAGGCAGGGGATATGGCATCGGTTATTATCACAAAACGAACGTCGTTCAGATGATGTGGCTTCAGTTGTTGAGTAAACAACTGACGCCTATAGTCCATTTACTGGCGTGTTTTCGGTGGCGGGAAGAGTTTGGGCGTTGATTTTTACTAAACAACCGACGCATATAGTCCCTTTGCTAGCGTGTTTTCGGTGGCGAAAAACGTTTTGGCGTCGGTTGGGAACCGACGCCGAAGGCATCCCCCTTTAGCGGCGCCCACTTGGGTGTCGCTTTGAAACCGACACTAAAGAGCTTAAATAACTGACGCTAAAAGGATTTTATGTAGTAGTGATTGCAAATACTTTTCTGAGAATCCATCACTTTTTATAGGGAATGAGCAAAGACAAAATATTAGATCTTCATTGCAGAAACCTTCATGGGAAGTCTGGATCCCTCCTTTAGAAGGTATATTTCTGTAGAATAAGATTTATGGTATATTATAATAGAGTTTTTGTTGCTATTCTATTAACCTTGTATATCCTTATCATGAATAGTGAGTGAGCAAAGACAACATTCCATATCTTCATTGCGTGCATCTCTGCATGAGGATACAGTTTCCTCTTTCATAGGTAACGTCATTGGAACATAAATTATATTACAATAGAGTTAACATTGTTACGCTATTAACCTTATATGTCCCTATATTAAAAAGTGAGTGATCAAAGACAACATTCTAGATCTTCATTGCGTGCATCTCTGCATGGGGATACACTTTCCCCTTTAAGAGGTAATATAATCAGAACATAAATTGTATACATACAAGTATGTCTATGTGAAAGACTTTTCTAAGAATCAATCATTTTTTATAGTCAATGAAAAAAGACAAAATATTAGATCCTCAATCCAAACACCTCTGCGGGATGACTGGATTCCCCCTTTAGAAGGTTCATTTATTTATAATAATCTTTATTGTATATTATAATATAGTTTATGTTGGTATGAAATTAACCCCATATATCTCTATCATAAATAGGAAGTGAGCAAAGGCAACATTCCAGATCTTCATCCCGTGCATCTCTACATGAGGATACACTTTCCCATTTCAGAGGTAATGCCATTGGAACACAAATTGTATACATATAAGTATGTTTATGCCAAAGACTTTTCTTAGAATCCATCATTTTCTATAGTGAATGAACAAAGACAAAATATTAGATCCTCTGTGCAAACACCATTGCGCGGTGATAGACTCCCCCCTTTAGAAGGTATATTCGGTCAAATTAAGCTTTATTATTTATTAGACTAGAGTTTATGTTAGTACATCATTAACACCATAGACCTGTATCATACATAGCGAGTGGGGAAAGGCAACATTCTAGATCTTTACAACATGCATTTCTTTATGATGACACACTTTCCCCACCAAGAGGTAATACTACATTGGAAGATACGTGGAACACTAACAAGCATGTCTATGTCAAAGACTTCTTTTAAACTCCATTGTTTTTTTCAATGGATGAACAAAGACAAATATTAGATCTTCAATACAAACACCTATGCCAGATGAAAGACCCCCACCTCTAGAAGGTATAATTGATCAACCAAGCCTTTATATTTTACATTAGATTTTATATCGACACACTTCTTTATGTAAAAGGAATATGTGTTCATACTTGTAATAAATCTAGTCTATGATTGTATTACTTTCATTGTTTGATGTTGATAATTTTCAGATGTTAACACTTGTCACATGAAAAAAACGTTCCACAAGGGGGAGAACTACCTTGAAAGCAGTTGCTCCTATGAATGGTAAAAAACACAAGTGCTACATTTTTGATGATGGAAGAATTGTTGGTCCTGGTAGGAGAAAATTGAGTAGCTTCTTAGGAATTTTAGCACACAATCATTGTCTATTTCCTATACATAAAGAATGGGGATTAGAGCATGAGTCAACAATTAATCATGTAATGGTTGTACTTCATGTAAGTTGTCTTTTCTCATTTACTCTACATGATCATAATATGTCTACATTTAAAACTATAATATCTATTTTTTACTTTATTGTAACGTCATCGTGCATATTTGTATTTTTTTATAAAGTGTGACTATGACTTCTTCAGTATGGATGGGACTCCATTGCTTTCAGTTGAGGATGTAATAAACTTTGTCAAGAAGACAATCAACCAACAATTGAGGGATTTTTGTGCATTGCTAAAAAGCAAACTAGACCCTCATATACCCATTGTTGAACAAGTGCAACCCTTAGATAACAGAGTTCCTCCATATCATTGGCTATCATTAATAGAGTTCTGGAGTAAAGAAACAAAGATGGTAAGAGGATGTGAAATTTTTTATAACTTTGATAATTAATTCATAAGGTACATATTCCATTGAGATGAATAATGACATTGAATGATGTGTAGGTGGAAGCTAGTAGAAACAAAATAAGTCAAAGTTTTTTACATGCAACACATACATCAGGACAAATATCATTTGGTGAAAGACAAGATAAAGTGGTATGACCACTACCATCTCATACAAACTCACTAGAATGTGTATTTCTATTAATCAGGTTGTGAATGTCTTATTAGGGGAAAGATGTTGTTTTATTTCCAATTGTAGAAACATATCTGAATTCTCACAAAAACATGAATGTAGAGTACATAAGTGAGAAGATGAAAGAGATTTGTGTAAGTATATGTTAATTAAATTTTGACAATATATTACAAAAAGAACTTGATTTATGAATTTGAATTGTAGGAAAAGATAGAACTAAGGAGTAGAGAGTTGGGTGCACAAAAAACAAAACAACCATTGGAGTTCATTTCAATTGTTGATGATGCACATGGATCCCATCATGGTGGATACGAAAGAGGGTCTAGTGGACGTATTACAAGAAGGAACTTGAAGAAGAAAATGTTAGCCGAAGAATATAATAGGATTGCAACAATAGCTTGGAACTCACAATTGGAAGACAAAGACAATCAAATTAAAGAAAAAGACCATCAAATCAAAGAAAAAGAACGTGAACTTGAAATTTTACGTGCTAAAATAAAATCACTTGAGTGCCAAATAAGATGATATATCTTTATCTCATTGATAATGAACTGAAACTGATTTTGTTTAGTGACAATTATATACTTCTAATTTTTAGGGAATGTATGCAAATAATGAGTTTAATTCTCAAGCAACACCACATGCTTTGGTATGTTGATGATGTTTTGTACTTTTCTTACTAAATATTTCTTATAAAATAATTTGTCATTTTCAAATCTTTTTTTAGTATGGGACAAATTATGATTCTCTAATAAATGTGCAAATTGATTTTGACTTGGTAAGTGAAACAATACTTCTAAGATGTAAAAAGTCATGAAATCTAACATGATTTTTGTGTTAGGATGAACCTTATGATCCATTAACATCTTATCAAATTCAAAGATTGCCTACACATGTAAGTACTATTATTTTGACCATGAGGCTATATTAGGATGTTGTCAATAATTTTTCAACATTTTTACCTTTCATTCTAGTATCGAGCATATGGGATGAGGAAAAGAGTGTTAGGTCCCAATATTGGGATACAATGAAAGACGAACATTGGATTTTTTCTGTCATAATCTTTTTTAGGTATGAAATCTTTCTATTTCTAAATTACCATATATAATATAGACAAAACTTTCCATAGTATGTTGTGGAATAATCTGTGTTACAAGCATTGAATTTTCTTACCATTAGGAATAATGGTGGATATGGGATGGCATGAAGTTCATGCACTTGGAGGGCTTGGTCATTTTGGGGGAAGAAGCATGACACATGAAGAGGATGGCTTAATTTTCATGGCTTGTTGATATCAACTTTTTTTGGGTATGAATTTAAACTTCTCTTTGATGAGTAGCGATATATTATTAAGAATGTTGGGACAAGCAAGACAGTCTTAGGTCCGATTTTTGGGGCCTGATGCAATAAAATCACTGGATTTTTGTTGTTATCATTTTTTTTGGGTATGAAAATTCTCTTTGCTGAAGTACTATATAATTTTGACAAAATCATCATAGTTACCCTTATGATAATGTGTTAAAACTACGTTAATTTTCCCTCAACATGATTATGGTGGATATGGGATGACTTGTAGTTCATGCTTTTTTGGAGCACTTGGTCATTTTTGGGGATTAAGGATGACATAATAAAGTGGGATGACTTGAATCTCATGACTTGTTATCATCAATTTTTTGGGTACAAATTTAAACTTCTCTTTGTAATAATGAGTATACATTGGTGCACTTGACATATAGTAAAATTTTTATTTTCAGAAAGAATGTCGCTGAAGGGGATGGATGAAAGTTTGTGATTCTTGAAGGGTTTGGTCATCATGGGACGAGAAGGATGACTTGTTCAAGGTTCTTTGTTTACTTAATTAGGTAATTTCTTGGCTGTTTTTAATGTATTTACCAATGATATTTAGTTATACAAATAGATAATCAACATGTGAACTCAAATTAGGTATGGATTATAATAATTGACAACCGAGTTCCATGTTTAAAAAGTAGCATTCTAGCCTCATGAATTGTGTAAGACCGGATGTCTAGTTATATGGATTCAACAAGGCATGTTTTCCATTCAAATGAATGAGTCTTTGTTATCATTTTATTATTATTTTACTCCAAAGACTCTAGTAAATCTGGGTATGTTTCCATGGTGATTTTAATTATAGGTGGTATTTGGTTATGCAAGACCCTTGATGATCTCTGATCTAGTTATGGCCATTTAGTGTTGGGTAGTTTTCGGTAGTCTTAGTTGAGGCTCTATATAAATGTGGTCGAGTTGGTTGGATGGTATGCCATTTCATGGATGAGATAAAGTCTTGGTGGTGATGTTAGTTCGAGCTGCTCATGCTGATAGCCAGTTTTTTTTTGTGAAGGGTACCTTGTGGGTTAAGGGAAGGATGATAGGTGGTTTATCAAACTTGGGCGGGTGGATGAGTTAGCGTCATGGGCTTCTTCCCTATTACAAGCTTCCCCATGGAGTGTTGATGAGATGATCTTTGATTTGCATTTGCTCAGATCTAAAGATTTTGTAGTCCTAGTTTTCATTTTAATGATAATATAGGGGTGTTCTCCTCTAGGTAGGTGCTTACACATGTTCTCTTCTATTTTGAAAGGTTTAATAAATGAGGGGTTGATGAAGTGTTGAGTTCTAATCTTTTTATGATGCCTTGTTTGAGTGTGGGAGGAAGATGACTATAATCACTCTAATTGATACATATAAGTCGGTATATATATTCCATGTCTTGACTAAACAGTTATACACGTTTCCTCTTTATATACCTAAAATATGCTTGGGATGTGTTACAGGTGAAGGATAATATATATGTTCTCTTCTAACTATGATCTCTACGATAGAAAGCTTCAAGTTGGATTGGAGATGGCCTATGAAACCACATCAATCGCAAAAGAAATGATCATATCTCGAGGCTGCTATGGTGAAGACTGGATGGTCTATTTCTGGTGTACTTGTATGCTACATGTCCATTCCTATAGTTCTCAAACTTGTTAAAAGCTACTTGTTTCAGCAACAGAACAAAGCATATTACATTGTGTGTACTGATCAGCAAGTATGTGGTGTGATTTTGTAAATGACACAAACTGAATACAAAATTCTCTTATTATGTACTAAACTATTGTCTAAACTTTTATTATGAGAATGAAATGATCCTTTTATTGGTGGCTTATGTCTGTATGCTTTACTGTGCTTGCTGGAATATTATTGTGAGTGATTGTGAACAGCAGGTCTTTGTAGTATCTTGTTGTAATTTTACTGAATTTTGAAAGATCAGGAGCAACATGTCTTCATAGTATGCTTACTGCAAACATATTGTAACATCTAGTAGTATATGGGAGGCACGTTCATTGTGTCCACTGTCCAAGGCGAGCTACATTTCTGGATGTAGAACAAGCTATCTTATTATTAAAATGCAATGCTCTACATTTGTCCAACTTTCTATTATCATATCAGTAGATGTTGCAGCATGTGCTACATCTGGAATGTCCACACACATGTACTACAGTTGGATTGTATTCTATTTTGTTGAATGTAGTCAGTTTATGATGTTCTACTATTCTGATTATAGAATGTTAACGTTTTTCTTATAGTGAGTGGAGGTTGAGACTAAGCATTTCAAGTATTCTCACCTTAGATCGATGGGCGGGCGGGTCAGTCGAGGTTGAGACTAAACCAAGTGACCACGATCGGGAGACTGAGAGGCACACGCAGCGAAGCCATTTGTCGCTGTTGCTGTGATATGTGCAATGGTCGTCACTTGAGGAAAACACAACGCGTGCGGGGCTTCACGACAGGTCAAAGCACGTTGTTTGACCAGCCAATAACGCTGAATTTTTTTAATTATAAATTCCCATTCAAAATTGTGTATCTCTTATTCTATATTCTGTTTTTTCTAAAATTTTCAAGACTTGATTGTATGGAATTACTCCACATACTAAGAATACTAACTTCCTTAATTCATGAGGCTAAGATGACTACAAATATAATTACTCTCACATTTAATCCAATTATGATATCTTAAATTAATAGTGTCGTTCTATGTGATTCCTAAGCCAAAATCCATAAGTTGTGGGAAGCAAGAGAATGAGTTAATCAAAATGAGGATAAATTGCATTTTGGTGCTCAAATTTCAAGACAATCCATGAACTGATATTTTGAATGGCAAATTTAGATAAAGAGGTTTTCAAGCTGAGAGGATTCTGAATAATAGATCAACATTAATTTTAGTACCAAAATTCGGTATGTTAGAGATTATTTGGTTTTGTTAGGATTATTACATGCTTTTATTTGACTTTGTTACGTCTCCTTATGTATTCAATTAGAAATTGAAAATTATTTCTAAACCCTAATGTGTGAACGCTTATCTATAAACTATAATCTAGAAACCCTAGATTCTAAACCTTAATTTCTAAACCATGTTGTTGTCCTAGAAACCCATAAAAGATTTACTCATGAGGAGTAAACCTTGGATAATCCCCAAATTGGGACTGTTCTTGTGCAGTTCATCTCACTTAGGATGTAAGTGTAAAATGCATGCTCAATTTTAGTAAATTTTTGACATCTTTTCCCCTTTTATTCTCTAGGTGCATATGTAGGTAGGTATTGTTTGTATGTATGTCCAGAGAGCCAATCATATGATGATTGGAGTGAGGCATTGATACTTGATGTGATAATTATAAAGGTAATTCTGTCTATTATGTTTGTCTCAATCATGCGATGATGACACAGACATAAGTAGATGCCTAAAGGATGATGTTGCTCAATGACATATGTCTTCAGATTGAGGACCTGAACGATGAGATCATATGTATGATAAGAGTACATACATTCTTGTTATGTCTCGAGACAGTTATTATTGTGGAAGAAAAATAGACAACAATAACACATAAGACTAGAGTATGCGACGACTGATGATAGAGTCTAGCACCACTCTTTGCTTGTGATGTCATAAGTTTTTATGGACATTCACTGCCAACGTAATTCTATACCTATAGGGTCACACACATAGGATACACTTAGATTAAAGGAGTACAATCATGAATGATGTTTAGATTGAATGCTAAAGGTATTTAGGTATTCAATTAAATAATAGATCAACTGATTGGACTCAGAATCATCAAGTTCAAGTGTTGGACTGACTGATTGGGGTGTCAAGTTGATTGGAATTGATTAATAAATTGTTTAAGTATACAATTCATGCACCAACAATTGACTGCACTGCCAAACGGTCATCTCAAGTGTTGAGACGGGTGTCTAGGGTGACAAATAGCCGTCTCAAGTGTTGAGGCAGGCGTCCGATTTTTCAAGATGGTTGGAATGAAGTTGGTTGCCCAAACTGAGGTGAACCGACCAATTCATATTGATTAACTGAACGGCTCAGCTCGGCTCGGCTCACCAGACGACCATATGAATAAGCGAGATGACTGACTCGCATGTGCGAGTTCACTCGGTTAGGCTAGGGAAGGTTCTGGATTACTTTCTCAAAATTGTTTGGATTGCACACTACTTGTTGTGCAAGAAAATTCGATGTTTAACATTGGTTAGAAGCAAATTGCCAATTCCGTGTGCAAATAGGAAACTACAGAAGCACGAGATGACCATTTCATAGAACGAGACAACCGTTTCATAGTGTGATATGATCGTCCCATGGTCCGCAGTTTCTAGAACATTAATGATTCCAAATCCTTCTACTCCCACATCAACTGGGAACCCTGACGCTGCCCTCTACTATAAATAGAGGGATACGGGAGGCTTCCCAACACACACAATTGGGATTAGTGTGGCCCTGACAATTATTGTCCTCTCTGGTTGTGGTAGCCACGAGAGCCCAAGAAAGTCCTACCCGACTAGGGAGGGATAGCGAGGGAGGAGTAACTGAGATCAGTTGTCGTGGGACAACATGTCGGAGACTAGTACGCTGACAGAAGGGAACAACTCCTTCCCATTGGCTCTAGTAATGCAACATAGAGTTCCCAGCAGTCCGCATGGACTACTCTAGAGGCAGGAGTCCTTTGGTTACTGCTAGGAGGATGAGTTCAACCTGCACTCCATGGAAAGTCCACAGGAGCCACTGTAGGAGTTGTTCAAGTCTTATATCTGTAACGACCCTGACCTGGGTTATGAGGTAACCCTATTTGTTTTAGCTAATAAAGTTGCTTAGAACTTTAATATAATCCTCTAAGGTGTTTTGTTATCATGTGACACACTTATATTTCAAGTTTGGTCCCGATTGAATGTTGTTTGAGCAATGTTCCTTTATTCCAGATCAAAGTGCAATTTACCCAAGTTGAGGGGTTATATTGCAATATGTCACATGTTGAACGTGCCTTATATGTTTTAGAATCATAAGATAGAGAATTATGCTAAGTGGTGGCTTTTGGAAAGCCTAAATTCCAAGATGAACTTGTTTGAAAAAATGTTGGTGCATTGTACACCAATTTTGGTACAAGTTGTAATTTACCCAAATTGTGGGGTTGATATAAAAATTACCACCTCTAGAGTGTTCCTACTCCCTCATAATATCATTTAGAGGAGAGATAATGAATGATACACCATGTTTGAATCAATAATGAGTGATGGTAATCTTGGTGATGAAATGACCAAGAAAAGGGTTGAATATGAAAGCATAACTTGAGTTGTTTCAAGATGAAAAGCTTATATATGAGTTCCTATCGGCCAAAGAGCCCAAGGAGGTGTCCCATATCGTTTTTTTAACTCTTGGCAAATTCCATATCGTGCAAAGCACCTCAAGGAGGTGAGGTGTGTCGGGTTCCAACTTCCTTAGCAAAGTTGTGATGAGTTGTGAATAAAGTGGTGATTTTGTTGATATATCTTATTCAAAGAGATAAGTAATGGATGAATCCTTATCCCTAGATCACTCTCAACTATTTTGCATGTCAAGATAAATGTTGATTCATGCATGTACATGTGTCACCCATGAATGACACGTGGCACCTACTAGCTCAAAATGTTGACACCTCATTTTTGCCTTCCTTCATGAACAACAAGTAGATATACCCCTAGTTTCACCCTTTGGTGCAATTTTGCGACCCTTACCACCGTCCTACCCTAAGTTATCGTGAATAGAGCTCCTATATTGTGAAGGGATGCTGTGGTATCGTGCATAGGCCTTGGGATATCGCCCACGGAAAGAGTATCTCGGCCAAGTAGGTGAAATTGGCCATATAAGGTGATATCGTCCAATAGGGTGAAGCGTTGAGTGGCATATCGTGCAAGTGAGTGCCGTATCGTTCACGAGGATTGCCATATCGTGCAAGGACACTAGTGTATCGTGCAAAGGTGTTAAGGAGCAAGAAGTAGCTCATACTTAACCCTAAGGTAAGGATAAGATCATCTTCAACCTTGAATTGAAGCATGATTTTAGGGTTTTGATCTTCTTTTCTTTTCTTCTTCACCAATTGCTTATCCATGTTGATTCCTTGTATATGAAGGAGTTGTGAACGAGCCTTGGACTTTTCATAAGTCATCTTCAACCTTAGGAACGTGGAGCTTTGGATCTTGGAGCTTTGAAGTGGTTCTTAAGGCAGGTTATATAACTTGAACTCAGTCATGTTATTATTCATCACCTAAATTGCTATACTTAGTGAAATACTTTTAATTCCGAAATTTCCTGAAATAGTTGATGATATTATGAGTTCTAGTAGTTTCTTAGACCTGTTTACATGAACTATAACAGTTATAACTAAGGTCTGGAGCTTGAAGATGGTGGTATCACTTTATAAAAGTGATATCGGGTGCAAGCATATAAACAAGCACCTCTAACCCGATATGGTGATGAACCTACTCCATTAAAATGATATTGATATGATTGTATACCTTCTTGCACGATATGGGGGTGTAGTATACACCTCTTTCACAATAGGGAGTCAAGTATAGACTCCATGCATGATACAAGGTTAAATGAATACTTATAAGTTGACATGAAACCCTAATTTGGGTAACCCGATATGAGTAAAGAATAGCAAATGCTATTGCACGATATGGAAGCCCGATACACAACCCTAGTTGATGCCTATCCCGACATGTTGATGGCTTAATACCTCATGGTGTGTATATACTTCTAGTCCGATATGGGGAGTGCTCATATACATACAACCCGATATGGTGAACATATGTACACTTCTAACCCGAGATGTCTTGTAAAGGTGAGGGCAATACACTCTTAGGAGTAATGAGTGTAAAACCAAGTAATTGTGTGGCTAATACCTTGATAGTTGAAACACCTAAAGTGGTTGATAATGGTTAATCCTATATCAACAATGTCTCAACCTGAGGTGAGTCCATATCAATTGATGATGGTTGGACAATTCAAAGGTATGACTTATGATAAATACACTACAGAATAAATTTGATGGGCTAGTGCATAAAGTATTAGGATGGGAAATACCATAATACATGATAAGTTGATGAACTGAGTAAGTTAAAAGTGATGAGGGAAGTGATACATCAAGACATGATAGATATCACATCCAACACTTCAAGGTTGATGTACCTTGATGCACCTTAAATCCAATATACTTGGATGAGTAACACATGAAGTGTGTTATGTCAATTGTTACATTGAGATGTAATAAGTTTAATGCACTTTGATAAGTGTGGGCTAACATACCTTGAGAAAGAGTTAAGCCAAGTTAATAAAGTATGATTTAATCATACCCTGATAAGGATGAGAGAGGAACTCATACCATGTGTTGATGATTCATTTAAAGATAAATGATGAGAATAAATATGTATGATTGAATACTTATGATATCAATGTTTTCTCTTAGATGTGTGCAGCAATGAATTAGGGTTTGATCATTGATAATATGATCTTGAAAACCTAAATGGTTAATAATGGAAAACCCTAACCCTAATGATGGAAAGGTCGTATTTCTCTTATTGCATAAGCCTTGTAAGGCATGTTAAATACTTATATAACAAGTATAATGATTAATGGCCTTGTGAGCCATGTGAATAGTTGTTTCCTAGTGAGAGGTGACCAGATGTTTAATGGGCCTTGTGAGCCATGTGGTTGGTTGTTGCCTAGTGAGAGGTAACAAGATGTTTATAAAAGTTTCATGAAAGAAATTACAATGTTCAAGAAAATGGGGAAATGGAAACTTCGTAACATAATAATAACAATAAATGGATACAACAATAATAATGTAATCAGGAGTGGTTAGATTCCACTGCCTGGCTGTGTAATCAGGATTAGTTAAAGTCCAATACATGGAAGAGGCATGAAGCCTGTAATCAGGATTGGTTAAAGTCCAATACCTGGCAGAGGCATGAAGCCTATATTCAGGAGTGGTTAGAGTCCACTTCCTGGCTTTGTAATTAGGATTGGTTAAAGTCCAATACCTGGCAGAGGCATGAAGCCTATAATCACAAGATTGGTTAAATCCCAATGCATGGAATAATAACACAGGATTGGTTAAATCCCAATGCCTGGAATAATAACACAAGATTGGTTAGATCCCAATGCCTGGAATAATAACACAGGATTGCTTAAATCCCTATGCTTGGAATAATGACACAGGATTGCTTAAATCCCAATGCCTGGAATAATAACACAGGATTGGTTAAATCCCCAATGCCTGGAATAATAACACAGGATTGGTTAAATCCCAATGCTTGGAATAATAACACAAGATTGGTTAAATGCCAATGCCTGGAATAATAACATAGGATTGGTTAAATCCCAATGCCTGGAATAATAACACATGATTGGTTAAATCCCAATGCCTGGAATAATAACACAGGATTGGTTAAATCCCAATGCCTTTTTAATAACACAGGATTGGTTAAATCCCAATGCCTTTTTAATAACACAGGATTGGTTAAATCCGAATGCCTGGAATAATAACACAAGATTGGTTAAATCCCAATGCCTGTAATAATAAAACAAGATTGATTAAATCACAATGCCTGGAATAATAACACAGGATTGGTTAAATCCCAAAGCCTAGAATAATAACACATGATTGGTTAAATCCCAATGCATGGAATCATAACACAGGATTGGTTAATCCCAATGCCTAGAATAATAACACAGGATTGGTTAAATCCCAATGCCTGGAATAATTACATAGGATGGGTTAAATCCTAATGTCTGGAATAATAACACAGGATTGGTTAAATCCCAATGCCTGAAATAGTTGCATAGGATTGACAAAGATCAATACCTGGAATAGTTGCACATGATTGACAAAGATCAATACCTGGAATAGTGGCACAGGATTGACAAAGATCAAAACCTAGAATATTTGCATAGGATTGACATAGATCAATACCTGGAATATTTGCACATCATTGAAAAAGATCAATACCTGGAATAGTTGCATAGGATTGACATAAATCAATACCTGGAATAGTTGTATAGGATTGGCATAATCCAATACCCAGAATGGTTACATAAGATTGGCATAGTCCAATACTTGGAATGATGACACAGTATTGGTACTAACCCAATACCTGTGTTTATGATACCGGATTGGCAATAACCCAATGCATATATTGATGATATATGAGTACATGGTGGATATAATTTCTTACATATTTAGCAGATTAGCTAAGGCCAACAAATTGAAACAAGAATGTTTCATGGGTGACATGTCAAGGTAATGAGTGTCACAAGAGAAGTTTGACATGATGGTATAATACTATGGATAAATGATATACATGTTCTTCCTATTCCTTAATAAGAGAATAGATGATCTATTGCTCTATCATAAATAGTTGCAATGCTTTAAAAGTTGAGAATGCTTTAAACTGCTTATCCTCTGCCCAATTTTATATCATTAAATTGCAATAATATATTTTTGACGGAGAGTTATATCTCCCGCTGGGGAAATTACCAATTGTCTCACCCCCGTGGGATCCAACATTTTTAGGTGGACGAGCACGGAGGAGATTGAGAACATCTTGCAGAGGTAGAATTTCAGCAGCAGTAGGGACGGCAGTGACAACTCAGGTTGAGTGTTCTATCTATCATGTCTTGTAGATAGAAGTCATGTGTGTCGTCTATGTACTCTCAGGAACTCGGAGTTGATATTAGTACTTATAATGAGTCGTTTTGAGATTGTGGATTGATGCCTCGATGTTATTATGTTGTCTGTGTTTAGCTTTTAACAAGGCAGTGGATGTTGTAATCCTCGAGAAGAGATGGTACAAGTTATGTACTTATGAACCAGGATGTAAATGTAATACACTGGTTCTTGTTGAAAGAGTTTTCCTATGAATGGATCTCTTTGTAAAAGGTTTAAATTTTTAGTGATTTTCAGTAATCTGCTGTTAGTAATTGCTTCCGCTTAAGTAAATCTTGTTTTGTGAGTTGGATGCTACAATTTAGTTGTATCAGAGCTCTAGGTTCACTGAGTCTACAGAGACATAGGACTAAGGTATCGAGTCTGTTCTAAGTGTACTCCAATATATCTTATAGTGCCTTCTGCTTATGCAGAAGAAGATATATAACTCCAAGATGTCTGGAGGACACGAGGAACACGTTTCCAAGAGCAATGTTGCTGCACCAGTGGAAGGTGCAAGGGATCAGGCAAGGGAGGAACCAGGGCCTGAGAATCCCCCTATTGATGAGGTCATGATGAGAAACCCAGATTTCTCTACTCTGTTTCGGAAATTCATGACTGCATCGACGCATATAATAGACCGGATGCCGGTACCACCATCCAGGGCACCAGTTCCCATGAGTGATATGGGTCTGCTAAGACCTTTGAGTGACTACGTCGTGTAGGAGCCATAGAATTTTTTGGAACTTCTGACCTAGCAGATGTTGATCTCTGGCTCACTGAGTTAGAAAAGGCTTTTAAGATCCTTAGTATTTCGGATGCTGACAAAGTTACCTAATGTAGTGTGGACATCATATGTTAGGGGTTTATGCTTTGCATAAACATAACATTGATGAGAATGATCTACTTGAAGGAATAATTGTAAAAATATTACAACAAAATTTTGTCAAATTATATTAACAAACAACCTCAATCTGAGTGAGAAAAGTGTTACCTGACCCAAAATTAACTACACAATTGATAATGAAAAGACAGTGAAGCATGTATCCTATGTGTTTGATTCCATGGGATTTTTGTGAAAAAGAACTTTGTATTGATCAAAGTTATATGGTGTCTCCATAACAATGAGATGTTATGTGGAGACTTGATGATATAACGAATGAATAATATCTGTCTCCTTTAATCTGAGATTGCGGGGACAAAATCCTTATTAGGGGTTATAACTTGTAACGACCCTGACCTGGGTTATGAGGTAACCCTATTTGTTTTGGCTAATAAAGTTGCTTATAACTTTAATATAATCCTCTAAGGTGTTTTGTCCCGATTGAATGTTGTTTTAGCAATGTTCCTTTGTTTTGGATCAAAGTGCAATTTACCCAAGTTGAGGGGTTATATTGCAATATGTGACATGTTGAACGTGCCTTATGTGTTTTAGAATCATAAGATAGAGAATGATTCTAAGTGGTGGCTTGTGGAAAGCCTAAATTCCAAGCTGAACTTATTTGAACCAATGTTGGTGCATTGTGCACCAATTTTGGTACAAGTTGTAATTTACCCAAATTGTAGGGTTAATATCAAACTTACCACCTCTAGAGTGTTCCTACTCCCTCATAGTATCATTTAAAGGAGAGAGAATGAATGAGACACCATGTTTGAATCAATTATGAGTGATGGTAATCTTGGTGATGAAATGACCAAGAAAAGGGTTGAATATGAAAGCTTAACTTGAGTTGTATCAAGATGAAAAGCTTATATATGAGTGCCTATCGGCCAAGGAGCGCAAGGAGGTGTCCCATATCATTTTGTGAACTCTTGAAAAAGTCCATATCGTGCAAATCACCTCAAGGAGGTGAGGTGTGTCGGGTTACAACTTCCTTAGCAAAGTTGTGATGAGTTGTGAATAAAGTGGTGAATTTGTTGATATATCTTAATCAAAGAGATAAGTAATGGACGAATCCTTATCCCTAGATCACTCTAAACTATTTTTCATGTCAAGATAAATATTTATTCATGCATGTACACGTCTCACCCATGAAATACACGTGGCACCTACTAGCTCAAAATGTTGACACCTCATTTTTGCCTTCCTTCATGAACAACAAGTATATATACCCCTAGTTTCACGCCTTGGTGCAATTTGAGACCCTTACCACCCTCTTACCCTAAGGTATCGTGCATAGAGCTCCCATATTGTGAAGGGATGTTGTGGTATCATGAATAGGTCTTGGGATATCGCCAATGGCAAGAGCATATCGGCCAAGTAGGTGAAATTGGCCATATAAGGTGATATCAGCCAATAGGGTGAAGAGTTGAATGGCATGTCTTGCAAGTGAGTGCCATATCATTCAAGAGGATTTCCATATCGTGAAAGGACACTAGTCTATCGTGCAAAGGTGTTAAGGAGCAAGAAGGAGCTCATACTAAACCCTAAGGTAAGGATAAGATCATCTTCAACCTTGAATTGAAGCATGATTTTAGGGTTTTGATCTTCTTTTCTTTGTTTCTTCACCAATTTCTTATCCATCGTGATTCCTTGTATATGAAGGAGTTGTGAACGATCCTTGGACTTTTCATAAGTCATATTCAACCTTAGGAACGTGGAGCTTTGGATCTTGGAGCTTTGAAGTGGTTCTTAAGGTGGGTTATATAACTTGAACTCAGTCATGTTATTATTCATCACCTAAATTGCTATACTTAGTGAAATACTTTTAATTCCGAAATTTCCTGAAATATTTGATGACATTATGAGTTCTAGTAGTTTCTTAGACCTATTGACATGAACTATAACAGTTATAACTAAGGGCTAGAGCTTGAAGATGGTGGTATCACTTTATAAAAGTGATATCGGGTGCAGCCATTTAAACAAGCACCTCTAACCCGATAAGGTGATGCACCTACTCCATTAAAATGATATGGATATGATTGTATACCTTCTTGTATGATACGGGGGAGTAGTATACATCTCTTGCACGATAGGGAGTCAAATATAGACTCCATTCATGATACAAGGTTAAATGAATACTTATAAGTTGACATGAAACCCTAATTTGGGTAACCCGATATGAGTAAACAATAGCAAATGCTATTGCACGATATGGAAGCCCGATACACAACCCTAGTTGATGCCTAGCTCGACATGGTGGTGGATTAATACCTCATGCACGACATGGGTAACACATATACACACCTCTAGCCCGATACGAATGCTGTGTATATTGATGCGATGATTTTGAGTCGCATTTATAGACCTTTTTGATATGTGTTTTGTGCTTTTATTAGTCATTTTTATGGTCAATATTGCATAATTCACTCATTTCGGTCTTTGCCATCATTTTATGTCAAATTCCCTCAGTTTTATCACTTTGAGCATTAATTATCACATTATCATAATTTGTGTGGATTTATTTGATCTTGTCTTGGAATTTCAGGAAAAACAAGTATCTGCTTGCGTCGATACCATCGACAAGGCTACAGGTTGCCAGCCGAAAGGAGCAGCACAGAGTCGATACCATCGACACCCAAGTCGATGGCATCGAGATCCCTTTAGGTTGCTGGCGAGGAAGCTGTCGATGGTATCGACACCCAAGTCGATACCATCGACGCATTGAGGCTACAGCGTCGCTAAACGACAAACCCGACGCTACAGAGAGGTCGATACCATCGACCCAAGTCGATGGTATCGAGATGGATACAGGCACTCAGACGAAAAGACAAGAAGGCTGTCGCTACTACACCGGGTCGATACCATCGACCCGCGTCGATGGTATCGATGCCGGCAGATATGCGTTGGATTCAGTTTGATCTCAATCGGATGACTGGAGTTAATTGACGACCTAATTAGGGACTTATACCTAATGACGGCCGCCCAGATGAGATGATCATCTCATTTTGCCATTGCACAAGTGTCGAGGAGCGAGAGAAAGGAGAACGGAGGCCAGAAGCTCATACCTGTCGATCCGGACGCTGCCGAAGACGGATTTCACCACCGAGATTCGGGAAAGCTCGTGTTCTACGCAAATGATCAACCGGTTCTCCTCCGTTCAGGGGTTTTCCCATTTAATTCACGTTTTTCATATGATTTCCCCTATTTCTACCATGTATTTGTGCGAGATGAACATGCGGGGCTAATCCCCTCCATCTTTAGGACCGGGAGTAGCCCGAGAATGCATTGTATGACAATTTTGTATTAATAATTCATATTTTCTCTCTTAAATCCGTGGTATAGTTTCGTTTTCTCCATATATTGTTATGCTTGATCACCATAATAATAACCTAATGCTCTTAATCACTTCGACAGAAGGATTAACGGTTGAAAAGAGACGAAACCTACATTAATTGATAAATCCCTTTACAAAGGAGGTGTAAAATTAATGGTGGAAACTGAGAGATCGTTCGTAATGCACTTAGTTTAGGGAATAGATTACTACGATGGTGGAATCAACCTAAACCTAAGTAGTGAATTGCACCACGACAGTGGGTAATTATGTTTTCAGGCTACTACCCGGATAGAGAGAGAAGACTGAGGAGTTATATGAAACCTAATGCAATGTTGACCCGTGGTGAAACCGCAATCCTAAAGATACCCTTTTGAATTGATTAAATTAACCATTAATCGATTGTTTGCATTGTTTTATTTTTATTTTCTTTTAATTTTGACAACAACCCCAATTTGTTATTCGCCTTAGCTGATCGCAAATAGTTAGTAGAAGTCTCCAACAATTCTGAGTATCCCTGTGTTCGACTCGGGCCTCACAAAGGCCTATATTAATCGACGCGTACACTTGCGTTTTTAGCACGTAGTAAAATACACGTCAAGTTTTTGGCGCCCTTTGATTGTCAAAAACTTGACGTGTATTTTACTACGCGCTAAAAACGCAAGTGTACGCGTCGAGTAATATAGGCCTTTGTGAGGCCCGAGTCGAACACAGGGATACTCGGAATTGTCGGAGACTTCTACTAACTATTTGCGATCAGCTAAGCCGAATAACAAATTGGGGTTGTTGTCAAAATTAAAAGAAAATAAAAATAAAACAAAGCAAACAATCGATTAAAGGTTAATTTAATCAATTCAAAAGGGTATCTTTAGGATTGCGGTTTCACCGCGGGTCAACATTGCATTAGGTTTCATATAACTCCTCAGTCTTCTCTCTCTATCCGGGTAGTGGCCTGAAAACAGAATTACCCACTGTCGTGGTGCAATTCACTACTTAGGTTTAGGTTGATTCCACCGTCGTAGTAATCTATTCCCTAAACTAAGTGCATTACTAACGATCTCTCAGTTTCCACCATTAATTTTACACCTCCTTTGTCAAGGGATTTATCGATTAATGTAGGTTTCGTCTCTTTTCAACCGTTAATCCTTCTGTCGAAGTGATTAAGAGTATTAGGTTATTATTATGGTGATCAAGCATAACAATATATGGAGAAAACGAAACTATACCACGGATTTAAGAGAGAAAATATGAATTATTAATACAAAACTATCATACAATGCATTCCCGGGCTACTCCCGGTCCTAAAGATGGAGGGGATTAGCCCCGCATGTTCATCTCGCACAAATACATGGTAGAAATAGGGGAAATCATATGAAAAACGTGAATTAAATGGGAAAACCCCTGAACGGAGGAGAACCGGTTGATCCTTTGCGTAGAAAACGAGCTTTCCCGCCTCTCGGTGGTGAAATCTGTCTTCGGCAGCGTCCGGATCGACATGTATGAGCT